>OZ038498.1:104611478-104621478 GCA_964036315.1 Acanthosepion esculentum | reverse complement strand
TGCTAATAGACAGCTAGAAAGACCTCAGTCGTCAATCCCACCTGGGGGGGGGGAGATTCAATAAAAAATATCCACCCCTAACATGTAACAGCAATATTTTCTATCAGTGAGGTTAAGATTTGAACCGTTGTACCTTAGAAATGATTTAAGATCTCTTACTGGAATTCTCCAAGGTGTTAATAGCACTTTTGGTCTCCAAGGTTAACGGAAGAATCGTGATGAAATCGATCATAAACGAAAATGACATGTTCATCCTTAATTAATCATAGCTAAGGATCGGAAGCTCATGAAGGATTGAAATTAAGTTCAAATACATACATACATACATATATATATATATATATATATATATATATATATATATATATATATATATATATATATATATATATATATTATTCCGGGATCATTTTCCAACTTATTCAAGATGATCTCCGCCCTCTCTAATTTTCTAACTTTCTGTCCTGAAGTAACAAGATGCATCACACGTTTCACGTACGATTTCATTTTAAAGATTGTTTGTTTTTTACACTGCTCTTTGAACTTTTATAATTGAATCTCCTCTCTGATGTGTTAAAGGTCTTATGGATTGAGTTGGATCTTTTCTAATTGATCTCTTTAGGTCTAAGTTGAAATAATGATCCCTCTTCCTGCTGTGACCTCCTGATTCAGTTTTTCCTCTCTACTGTTCTCTCTTTTTAAAACTTATTCAACGTTCTCTTGATGGTTCTTGAATGAACTTTGAAAATGGACTACAGAGTATGAATGTTGGTATGATTACTGAAGGCCTGAATGATCATTTTCCTCTCACCATAGCTCATTTGGGAAGACAGTGGGGAAGACACAAAAGGATTTTAACCTATTCTCTTTCTAGCTGAAAAACCCAAATGTTTTTTTCAGTGATTCTTACAAAAAGTATTGTCAAGATGTCTAAACCTCTTATCTGAATACCTAGAAGTAAACCAAATAGTTTAGCCTTTATATATATATATATATATATATATATATATATATATATATATATATATATATATATATATATATATATATATATATAAAGAGAGGGAGAGAGAAAGCGAGATTGTGATTATTACAAATAAATTTGTCACTCCGGGGTTTCGTAGACGAACATTTTCGTAATTGTTCTGTCCACTCGTCAGGAGATTTCAGCGATTTACTGCGGATTTTAATTTTCATAGTTATTTTTATGTTTTACGTAAGTCATTCATGTGTTAATTGAGATGCTATTATTATTGGGGTTAGGTTGATTTTTTTCTTTTTGCGTGTATTCTTATGTGCATGTTTATGGGCGTGTATGTACGCGTGGATATGTTTGCATGCACGTTTGCTTGTACGTATATCCGCGTATATATATATATATATATATATATATATATATATATATATATATATATATATATATATATATATATGTATATATGTATATATATATAGTGAGAGGGAGATAGTGGGCGAGAGAGAAAGAGCGAGAGAGATTGCGAGGAGATAGAAATCAACACTGCATAGTCACTGTCGGCTAACGCCTCTATACAATCTTCCAACCAAATCCCAATATTCCCAGCAGAAAACTGACACCACACAGTGTTGATTCGAAAACATAAACGAGAATTATTTTACATTCTCAGCCAATGAATTTTCATTTTTAAAACAAATAATTTTTATTTCTAAACTAGCTAATATATATGTCTTCAGATACATACATACATATATATATAAAGACATTTTTTATGTTTAACATTCTTTTTATAGATACAAATATTTAAGTAAATGCTCTGTTTATAATAAACAGTATTAAGTAACATTTACAAATGTTCGTAGAAAAAATTCGTTCTCCGACAGGATTCGAACCTGTATCCTATACGGAACCGTCATATAGTCTAACGTGCCTTTAACCGATTCGGCCACAGAGGATCGTTCGGTTAGCCAGGTGGAATTTACTGCTTATAAACTTCAATCTTCCATGAATCTCTCACGTACATTCATAACTGCTCATGGCGTATCAAATGTAAACAAATGACGTCACACATTATGAAATGGACAAAGTCCGACAGTTATTTTAAGACATTTTTATGTTTAACATTCTTTTTATAGATATAAGTATTTAAGTAAATGCTCTGTTTTATAATAAACCGTATTAAAAAACATTTACCGGCCTGAATGTCCGAGAAATTTTTCATAGAAAACATTCGTCCTCCGAATATATATGTGTGTGGGGGTGTTTATATATATACATATATATATATATATATATATATATATACATATATATATATATATATATATATATATACATATATATATATATATGATAACTGCGAGTTCTTTTCAAAAGAAATCTACCTTTTCATCTTTTTTACTGTGTACTTTTTTACATATGTGACATCAGACAGGCTTTTGTCGAATCTTGAAAGTGACTTTCTCTTCCTGCCCTTCCATGTGGCTCTTCATCCGGTATCAGACCTGCAAAGTCTATCACAAAACTCATCTACCTCTCATGCAGCTATGTCAGGAAGAACACTCACATCATCGTCGATGACTAGAAAGTTCATCCAAGCTCAGATTGTACAACATCAGGGACCGAATCTACGTCACCTTTCTTAAGAGCGCTTTTCAAATTTGAATTCTCAGACCTCAAGATGATCATAACCTTCCAAATCTAGTTTTCTCCAACCAGACCTATTCTCTGCCATTTTTTACAGTTTTTGATACTAATTACAAGAGTTCCCAGATTGTCTTTAACAACATCCTTAAAACGCTTCTTTGGTTCGTATCTGGGGCGCTTTTCAAGAGTAAGCTAGGGAATCTGCTATCTTGCATTTTACTAATATGCTACGCCCAACTCTGTTGATTGCGAATGCGCAGTTTCTCTGTGTTTTGGGACGATGCAGAACAACTGTGTCTGGTGTGAAAGACTGCCAATTAATGTTATAAATACACCTAAGGCACTTTTGATGAAACCATTCCAAGGATTTTGATATATATATATATCATGTCACCAAAGAATACAGTAGTAGAGAAAATCAGGCAGGAAACACGATTGACAGACTAAATAATAAAAGTACATATAAAAAAGGAAAAATCGAGAAATATAAGCAGTCAATTGTTGATATCCACTGACGAGTGGACGGAATGATTCACGGATGGCCCGTCTACGAAACTCTGAAGTCGAGACGGTGACATTAACTGCAACCAACTAAGTGACAAACATTTTACTTGTAATAATTACATTGATAAGTCCTAAATAGAATAACGATATATATATATATATATATATATATATATATATATATATATATATATATATATATATATATATATATATAGTGCTGTTATTTTTAGTGATATATAGTGTTATATAGTGATATATATATATATAGTGGTGTTATTTTTCTCGGCTATATATATATATATATATATATATATATATATATATATATATATATATATCAGAGAAAAATAACAGCACTCGTGGCCTGACGATTACGTCTGGCATGAAACAGCCTGTCGCCTCTAAGTGTTGACATCTATGTTCACTTATATATATATATATATATATATATATATATATATATATATATATATATATATATATAATGATAATATTTGGCAATCCGTATGGATAATTCCAAAGCGGATATAAATCCAGAGAGAGGTCTATGTAAAAAAACAGAGGAAATAATAATTATGAAAGCGAAGATTCCCAATCCCATGGAGTTACTTATTTAATTAAGAATCGAAAAATTCGACTCTTCAGACCAAAGTCAAATGAATGGATAAATATTATGAACGTGGTGAAATATTTTTGTGAGTGTTCGTATCCATAATATATATATATATTTATATATATATATATATATATATATATATATATACCCTATTTAAATATATCAAGAACAATATTGTGGAAAAATATATGACAAAGTGGAAATATTTTTGTGTGACACGTTTCGTCCGAAACGCGTCATACGAAAACTTGATATATATATATATATATATATATATATATATATATATATATATATATATATATATATATATATGTTAAGGTATTACTCATTAAATAGTTTAGACAAGTTTTGACTACTTATTTGTAACAGGATCCTCTCGTAATTACAGACAAGTTTCTTAACATCCTTATTACCATCAAGAGATACGATTCCCAAATAGTTTCAATCTTATCCGAAATCATCTTCAGGTGTTGAATTGCGAAGACAAAGAATTAATGCAATTGATAGTTGTTATTTTTTTTTGTAAATACGCATGAACGCGCTCTGTTAAAATTAATTTTAAAATTAACTGTTACAGGTTATATGTTTGTTAATGTATCTGTCTAAAGGAAGTCAATTTAATTTATATAATTTTAATTTTTTATAATTATAATTAAGAATATTAAGAATGATTATTTGCAACATTTGTCTATTTCAGACCCAGGTAGATATTGAGCACTTTCAAATTCTTGCCATTATTACCTACATATAAAAATATTACTTAGTTGTATCATTATTATTATCATTATTATTATTAGAGAGAGAAAAAATTTGAAAGAGAAGGAGCGAAATTTACAAAGTGATAGATAGATAGATAGATAGATAGATAGATAGATAGATATGAACAGACAAACATAGATATGAATATATATATATATATATTAACAGATTAATGGAAGCATATAGATCTATAGATAGAT
Organism: Acanthosepion esculentum; assembly: GCA_964036315.1. NCBI lineage: Eukaryota > Metazoa > Mollusca > Cephalopoda > Sepiida > Sepiidae > Acanthosepion > Acanthosepion esculentum. The sequence goes on along the minus strand of OZ038498.1, from coordinate 104,616,770 downwards.
ACGAAGAAACATAGACACACAGACATATAAATAGATAGATATATAGATAGAGTGGTAACCATTAAATGATTAATGTAAGCAAATAGATAGATAGATAGATAGATAGATAGATAGATATGAACATAGATATTAACAGACTAAAGTAAGCAAATGGACAGACAGATCTATAGATACGAGGAAACTTAGAAATGAACAGATATACACACGCACACACACACACACACACATATATATATATATATATATATATATAGAGAGAGAGAGAGAGAGAGAGATAATAACATACTAATGTAAGCAAATAGATAGATAGATAAATAAAAAAGAATGAGATAGATAGATAGATAGATAGATAGATAGATAGATAGATAGATAAGAAAAAATGAGATAGATAGATAGATATAAACAGACTGAGATAGATAGATAGATAGATAGATAGATAGATAGATAGATATAAACAGACTGAGACAGATAAAAAGACTGAGATAGATAGATAGATAGATAGATAGATAGATAGATAGATAGATATAAACAGACTGAGAGAGATAAAAAGACTGAGATATATAGATAGATAGATAGATAGATAGATATAAACAGACTGAGATAGATAAAAAGACTGAGATAGATAGATAGATAGATAGATAGATAGATAGATAGATATAAACAGACTGAGATAGATAGATAGATATAAACAGACTGAGATAGATAGATAGATAGAAAAGACCGAGATAGATAGATAGATAGATAGATAGAAAAGACTGAGCTAGATAGATAGATATAAACAAACTTTAGATAGATAGATAGATAGATAGATAAAAAAGACTGAGATAGATAGATAGATAGATAAAAAAGACTGAGATAGATAGATAGATATAAACAGACTGAGATAGATAAAAAGACTGAGATAGATAGATAGATAGATATAAACAGACTGAGATAGATAGATAGATAGATAGATAGATAGATAGATAGATACTAATCTACAGATATAAAAAATTTTCTAAGCCCACAGACCGAGTTCATTGAACTTAAAATGTTGCCTTCCAAATAAGAAACGAAGTGAAAAAACAACAAGAAAGAAATAAAAGACAAAAAAAGAACTAATAATATTTTTCTATTGACGAATCCACACGATTCCTTGTAGCTTCAGCGTCCCGACATTTGGCGAGATATGAAATGCATTATATTAATTGAATTCTTCAATAATTTCACAGACTACAAAACTTCGTGAATGTCCCCTTCGATATGACGACAACATCGTCGATGATTCACTCACTGTTTTCTTTTCAATGAGCTTTCTGCATATACATGCCACACCATTAAGATGAACTCCTGGAAATAATTTAGTTAAAATGTCATTTAGGAAAAAATTTGAAGGCAATATGAAGCTGAATTATTTACGAAGTTCTCCTTTGTAATATTTAAAAGTTGCTTAAACAAAACTTCTTAAAAAAGAAAGAAAAAAATGGGTCTTTTACGAATGACATCTCACTCGACAGCCCTTGGGATATATATCGAATGAAACTGTTGTAAATTTAATCAAAACATTTAAACTTTTTGCTTTGTCTATCAGATAATGTATTACCATTCACTTATCTTTGGTACGAAGCGACAAGTATGATTTACACAGCAAGGATCGAACTCACTACTTGGTTGTAAAAGTCAAGTGGGCAAACTAGAAGGACAATTATTTATCCGCACTGAAGCGTCTCAGACCGTTTTTCAGACGTACGGTTTAAAAAAAAAATATGTTGATTTATTTCAGTGCCAGAAGGCTGTGACCAGCCAGTTGCTACATCTCGAACGAGTGAGGACCAGGGTTAATTTGTGCCAACTGAGTGGTCCCGAAATGTATCATTCTGGCGGCCTGGATAATTTTTAAACACTTTAAACATGGCCTTGTCTATATCTCGTTCGAATAAACCCGCAGGTAAATCTCAGTCACAGTGACTGTTAAAGTTTTCCATGGATAATTATGAGATACAGAGAAAAACAGAGAGAGTGAAATATTAAGATAGACAGACAGTAGGCAGACAATAGTGGACTGGGCCTAAAAATATTAGTTGCCAGGAGACAACTACAATATTATAATTTCATTGCATATAATAAATAAAATCTTTAAAAAAAGGGGGGGGTATAATTATTTTGAGGGGGGAACTATACTACTTATTATTTAGAAGTGTAGATGTACTGTACACATTACTTCAAAATTAACAATTAACAAATTAGCAGATTGTTCAAAAGCACAAAATATTATTGCATACAGCATATATATATATATTATGAAATGGACAAAGTCCGACAATTATTTAAAGACATATTTATGTTTAACATTCTTTTTATAGATACAAGTATTTTAAGTAAATGCTGTGTTTTATAATAAATAATAATATTTAATACTGTTATTATAAAACAGAGCATTTACTTAAATATTTGTATCTATAAAAAGAATGTTAAACATAAAAATGTCTTTAAATAATTGTCGGACTTTGTCCATTTCATAATGTGTGACGTCATTTGTTTACATTTGATACGCCATGAGCAGATATGAATGTACGTGAGAGATTCATGGAAGATTGAAGTTTATAAACAGTAAATTCGACCTTGCCGACTGAATGATCCTCTGTGGCCGAAACGGTTAAGGCACGTCAGGCTATATGACGGTTCCGTATAGGATACAGGTTCGAATCCTGTCGGAGAACGAATATTTTCTATGAGAATTTCTCAGACATCCAGGCCGGTAAATGTTATTTAATACTGTTTATTATAAACAGAGCATTTGATTAAAATTCTTGTATCTATAAAAAGAATGTAAAACATAAAAATGTCTTTAAATATATATATATATATATATATATACATATGTGTGTGTGTATATATACAGGGTGTCCCAAAATAATGTATACACTCTTTGAATCGTTATAACTTATTCAATTTATGTATTTTGACTTGCAAATTAGATTAATGCAAGAGAAAGAATACACATTTAAAGAATTTAAGAGTAAAATATACAAAAAAAATAGAAAATTAACTTTAATGAGATAAATGCTACACGGGGCAATGGAAAAATGTTCATATAATAATGAGTTCACATCAAGTGCTCAAACTGGTTGCCGTTCTGTTCAATACACTTTTCATATCTTGAAGAAATAGACCTACAAATGTCCAGTATCATTTGCTCTGGTATTTGAGCACATTCTTCTTCAATTGCTACTCTCATTTCAGCAATTGTTTCAGGTTTCCTGCTGTAAACTTTGTCTTTTAGAAACCCCCACAAAAAGAAATCAAAAAGGTGTCAAATCTGGTGATCTGGGTGGGTTTTCAACAATACCTCTTCTTCCAATCCATCTGTTTTGCATATTTTCATTCATCACGGTAATGTATTATTATATATTAAAGAGTGCATACATTGTTTTGGGACACCCTGTATATATATATATATATATATATATATATATATATATATATATATATATATATATATATATATATATACAAATGAAATGAGAACGAATCGAATATAAATTCCAACGTTCGTAACATTAGTTTAAAAAGAGCTCAGTACAAAAGTAGAGCAAAATTTTTTATTTTAGGAGATTACATCAACATATTATGCAACGTTTATTGATCTAATATCCTAAAATAAACCATATATATATATGTATATACATGTGTGTGTGTATGTGAATATATATATACACACACACACACACACACATATATATATGTATATATATATATATATATATATACATAGTTTGTTAATTTTAACGGCACCAAAACTAAACTGTTCTCCATTAATCATCTGAGAGATCCCTTTATACCTTTCATCAGCATGGCTGATGCTACCCCCCATGAAGTAGAAAGACGAAATTGAATCCATTGCTATGTCAGCTGCTAACAATGTTGGTTCACAGCGTCGTGCTAGACAATCTGTCTCCCCTGAAACTATATGGCATATTTATAAGTCAACCATTTGTCCATGCTTAGGATATTGGTGCCACATATTGTCTGGTACCCCACACTAATGATTTAGAGATTCTTGATAAAACCAAAAAAAGAATCGGTAATATTATTGGTCTTGACCTGGCATCTCGGCTTCAGTCACTCTCACACTGCCGTAAATTGTGCCTGTTCTATAAATACTTTCATGGTAATTGTTCGGATGAATTCTTCACCAGTCTTTTTTTTAATTGTTGTTTTATCCAACAACCACAGATAATGAATTTTTACATATGGGGACTAGTTATGACTTTCATAGAGACCCGGTGGTATTATGGTGAATGTAGTAAGAAAAAGTAATTAAGAATGCATTCTCTGGTGTAAGAAATACTGTTGAGTGTTTGGGTCAGTGTTTGTGGCTAGCTAAGTTTGATATTAAGCCAGATGAAGACCGTCCTTTTCCCCATCTTCCATTTTGGCCTTGTCCCACATTTTCTGTATATAAGTGGAAATGCCATGTTACCTAGACCTTTTGAATCTAAGGGCATTACTAGACTGGCGCTTAGGTCTCACCAATTTACAGTTGAGTTGGCAATATGTAACCCAAAATTATATACTAACAGTTTCCTTTCTCGCACTTCTCTCTTGTGGAACTCCCTTCCGACTCCGTGCTTTCCAGCTAACTTTAAGCTGAAAATTTTTTAATGCAATGTCAATCGCTTCCTATTGTCCTCCTCACGCTTCTTTTCTTCTTGCTGCTTACTGAAAGTTAGAAACTTTCTCATTTCTACACCCAAGACCCTCTTGTGTCTTAATGACTTTACTGCCTTGCTAAGGGTGAATTCAATTAATCTATCTATCTATCTATCTATCTATCTAATATATATATATATATATATATATATATATATATATATATATATATATATATGTATACATATGTATATACATATATATATATATTTTAAACATGTTGTGTTGAATGTTAAAGACAGCATCGTCCTGCATATTTTCTTTTGAATTTTCTCATATTTTCTAATGAGACTTTTTATTTGAAAATTATATCGAAATAAATATTGTCCGTAAGATAACCAAGTACTTTCGAACATCATTGTTCATCTTCAGGGTCAAAATTTTTTTAGTAAAAACTTTTTAAAAACATTTGCCAATTGTCTTGTAGCGGAATCATGTTGCTACATTTTTTTTACAAACTAAATAAACGTTAAAATCCTTTTAATTTCAAAAGACGCGATGATGTTATCACGTGCATGGCGAAGATTTTTAATCATGTGACGGCGTGAAAATGATTTTTATTATACAATCCAAAAGATCGAAGAATACGTTATAACATTT
>OZ038498.1:104558978-104601478 GCA_964036315.1 Acanthosepion esculentum | reverse complement strand
ACCCCATACTTTCGGTCTTGTGCTACATCTAAGGTACGCTTGGAAAATAACTATATATATATATATATCTGCATAATATTTTACATTAATAGCACAAGTCCGAGTTTCATGCCGAAGCAATTTTCAAGTGCAGGAAATATATATATTTATTTTAATTTATATTTTGGGTTCAGACTGTTCTTTTTTTAATTTTCTCGTTTATGCGTGATGTATTATATGTTATCATATATATTATTGTATACTTAATTATATTTATCCATTCGGTTATATACATACATACATACATACATACATACATACATACATATATATATATATATATATATATATATATATATATATATATATATATATATATATATTCAAGTGATTAGATAAGTGATTTCATCTTTTCTTTTATATTATAGCATTATTTATATATTGGGCGCTTTTTGGCAGTTGTGCTGACATGAATAATTTTTTGTAATTACATACACACACACACACACACACACACACACACACACACACATATATATATATATATATATATATATATATATGTCTAAAATTGATAACAGAAGCCATTGATTTATACCAACGGCTTCCCATACTTAATACTTCTCGCTTTCACTCTCGCGTGGTCATGTGTGACGTCACTAGCTGCGGTGCGATTTTCGCTTCCGCGTCTCGTATACACGAGTTTGTCGTTGCTTTGAAATTTTTCACGCAACAAAAACAGACTATCATTATTGTTTTGCCCATGTATTTTTTGATATATTGAAATGTAATCTCTGATGATGGCTTATGTAAGCCGAAAGCTTAGATAGGATGAAAAAACGTATCAATATGGTGAATTCCTTTCGTCTTTCAATGATAATGTTATTAAGCTTATCAGACAATATGAAAGGAATTTACATAAAATATATAGACAAAACCTGTCTATATTATTTAATGAAACATTCATTAATGAAAAAATGCTGCCTAAATACACACATTATATATATATATATATATATATATATATATATATATATATATATATATATATATATATATATAATCGTCAGGAAAGGACTAGAAACGTGATACAGAACCAGAAAATTCAGCGAAATTTAAATATCACTTTTTATATATTGTCTTATATATATATATATATATATATATATATATATTTATATATATATATATATATATACATATAATAATTCATAAGTAATAATGATATTAATACAATTCAAATAATTTATGTAATTGATTGACTCTGTATATCGCGATTATAGTCGCTAGTCAGTGTCAAGTGTTCAGATTATATTTAATATCAGTAAATGTTACTTATAAATAATAAATAATATAACATAAATAAATGTTTATAATAAAATATCATACGATAAATATTTAATACGAATGTTTACCGAACATTTGAACCTGACATAACGCGAAACTCTGGAGTCGGTCAACATTTTTCTCCTCATTGAATCTCTCTCTCTCTCTCTATCTCTCTCTGTTTCTCTCACTATATATATATATATATATATATATATATATATATATATATATATATATATATATAACGCGACGTGGGCTGATGGTTAATTTGGTTTACTACTGATTAAGGTGTTAAATCCATAAAAAATTCGAGATTAAGTAACTCGACAAAGTTTTGACATTTATAAAAAACAACCAATCCTATCCAATATATACAAATATCTGTATGTGTGTGTGTTCATGTATTTGTTTTCACGTGCATTAGTTACGTTTAAAGGCAAATATATTTTATAAGCATACGAAAACATATTATTGACTCTTTTGTGTTTGCTTATTTGGTCTTGTATTGCAGGTGGAGTGCGTAGATGAAAAATTTTTAAAAAGTAAAAAAAAAAATTCCATTTTTTTTTAACCGAGGGATACCATCTGTTGAGACAGATTCAAATTACCCACAATCCCCTGAAAAAGCTGCACTTCCGGACAGCCGTCAAGAGTTTAAGGAATATATAATTTGTCTTAAAAAAATAAATATCACGGGTTTTGCATTTAAAATCCCGCATATAATATTGGCAATTAAGCGGCTTTAGTCGAAATCTGCTAAAGGTCACGGACATTGTATTACCCATTGAGCATATCAGATCAGCCAAAAGATAAAACTGGCGGGAAATTTAATTTAAGAGGCCATATATTGACAGCCCTCACATAAGAACAGCCCGTTTATATATGTCAAATCTAGACTTTTAAAGTGTAATAATGTCTGGATACACACAGATGACTGTGACAGAAGAAAAACTGCCCCTAGCCCTTATTTTAGCAGCGTTTTGTTGCTGCCTTGCCTGTTGATGGTGTCGTCGCTGCTTCAGCTGCATTTGGCAATGCAGTTGCTGCACCTGTTGTTGAAGTTCCTCTTGCTGCCACTCTCCGTTGATGCTGCTGTGACTTTTGGTGTAGGAGCTGCTGCTTCGCCGGCGGCGCCCACTCTCGTGTCATTTTCGGAGTTGGGAAATCCAGTGCAACGTTGCCAAATATCGCCATCGTCTTTTCCTTGTCTTGTCTGTCTGTCGGTCGGCGTTTACACTGAAAACAAGCCACAGGGACGTCAGATATCACGACACACATGAGAAAAGGAAAAGGAAGAGGTGTGCAAAAAATGGCGAATGAATAAATGAAGAACGAGGAGAAAGAGAGCAGTGAAAGAATGGACGAATGAAAGAATAACGGGATAACAGAATGGAATAATTTCCTGATAAAAAACGAATGAGTCAATTCCGAGAATATGAGGATGAAAAGAAAAAAAAACAAATTTAATTATTTACAACAAATTAACAAGTCAAAACAAAAACAAAAATACAATAACAATTACTAATCAGAAGTTTGTTTGAATATCTATACATGTAATGTGCAAAATTTCAAGTATATATATATATATATATATATATATATATATATATATATATAGTATGTATAGTTAAGTTAAGAAAAATTTGGTAATCCGTATAGGTAGTCCCAAGGAGGATGAAATCGTGAGAGCTCAATGCAAATTCAGAGCTAATAATTTAAAGGAAAAACAGACCACTTTAAGGCTCCATGTAATAATTTATTTCACCATAGCCCCATTAAAGGACGTTGGATCATCAGACTACACTTCCAAAAGGTGAAACGAAAAATGAAATGAACATTTACACTTTTGACGGGGAGTATTAAGATTATGTAGTTTAACAGAGAGGGCAGTGAGGAGTGGTGTGAGAGACATGATCGAGCTTAGAGAGGGTTTATTTTAATGTTTCTATCTATCATACTTAGTATTAGGGGAGGAGGGACCAGACATTGACGTATTTAATCGGTGAACTCAACGGAAGTGATATATTGAAAGGGAAGGGTGGAAAGAGAGAGAAAAAAAAGGACGGGGGAAATAAAGAGAAAGAAGCTGTCATTAGGATTTACTTAGAGACAGGAGGAGTGGTAATTTTTAGCAATTTATGTAAAGAAAGATTTTAATGTTTGATAGTAGTTTAATTTTTTCAAATCACCGAAGAAATTAATTTGATGTTTGGTAGCAATTTAAATTTTTAACTCTTTTACAAATAATTTAGGGATTTATATGAGTTAAATAGTATATTTAAAACATATATATATATATATATATATATATATATATATATATATATGTTTTTAAATAATATGTTTTATATATATATATATGTTTTTAAATATACTATATATATATATATATATATATATATATATATATATATATATTCAAAAACATTAAAGACCGAAATCTACTTAATAAACGAAATAAACTAATGTAATGTCAGCTTGTAATCACAGACAGAAATTTGTCTTAAAATATTTTAATTTTGGGTAAATATATTATCCAAATATAACACGCACTTCCCGTATTTTAGGTTACATGTTGATTACACCCCTTTAACCATTTTAACATCTGTTATAACTTAACGAGTTACTCGGCGTTCCTCTTTTGCACTTTAAGCTTACCTTTTTTTTCTTTTTCTTTTTTTTTCAATACCCCCCTACCTACACCGTACATTGAACTTTGAATCTGCGTTTAATATAGCGTTCCTCCCATGAGACCAGTATATATTTTTTTTAAATCAAAAATCATAATTCGTGCCTGATGAGTTGGTAGAACATCGAAACTTAAGTTGAACTTCGAACGTAGGTATATGTATATGTATTAATATATACATCTGCTCTGCCTAAACACATTGAGCACTGTTTTTTTACACCTTATATTAAATTGATTCAATTTTTATTCGTTTACCTGTGTATGCACGCTAACGCATGTATATACGATTGATAATATCTAATTTGATTCAACCACATTAATACATTAATACCTATATACACACACATATATATATATATATATATATATATATATATATATATATATATATAAGGATTTTTATGTTTATACATTCTATTTATAGATACAAATATTTAAGTAAGTGTTCTGTTTATAATAAACAGTATTAAACAACATTTACCGGCCTGAATCGAACCTGTATCCTATACGGAACCTTCATATAGCGTGACGTGCCTTAACCGACTGAGCCACATTCAGGCCAGTAAATGGTGTTAATACTGTTTATTATAAACAGAATATTTACTTAAATATTTGTATCTATAAAAAGAATGTATAAACATAAAAATGACTTAATATATATATATATATATATATATATATTAAGTCATATATATATATATTCAAAATCCATTCAAGAAACATCAAGAGAACGGTGAATAAATTTTAAAAAGTGGGAACATTAGTGAGGAAAACTGGATCAGATCACAACTGCAATAGGGATCATTATTTCAACTTAGAGATAAAGAGGTTAATTAGAAAAGATCCAACTCAACCCATAAGCCGTTTGGCACGTGACAGAGGAGTTTCAGCTATGACAGTGCAAAGAGCAGTGAAGAAAGATTTGAATATGAAATCCTACGTGAAACCTGTGAGGCAACCTATTACTCCAGGACATAAAATTAGAAGGTTAGAGATTAATATGGCAACAAGGATGAGGACGATAGTCCGAACAATGTAAATAGTGTACATAATACCTCATCTCAAAATGTGTGTGTGTGTGTGTGTGCGCGCGCCTGTGTGTGTGTATGCGTGCGCAGGTACAGACAATCCAAACTTTTCTTTCCTTTCCTGCCCAGGTCATACTTACCGCATTTACCCGGCGCCCGTTGAGTAGAGAATGCATCCCCGTAAATATGGTATTTCCGCCTGTCACCGGTTTAGCTGTTCCTGAACCTTGTACGGAAAGATCAATTTATATATATATATATATATATATATATATATATATATATATATATATATATATATATATATATATATATCTTCATCAGTATCTGTCTCGTTCCGAGCAACACAAACTGATCTTATGTATATATATATATATATATATATATATATATATATATATATATATATATATATATATGTACATAGATAGATAGATAGATAGATAGATAGATAGATAGATAGATAGGGAGAGAGGTATAGCTCGAGAGAAATGTTGGGTAATCTAAAACCATTCTCGAATTGGACCACTTCCCGTAATTTACTTACAAAGATAAATCTTGTGGCGAAGGCATCTTTTGTCTCATAAAGAACATTTTAACAACCTCCCTCATGCACACTGTGATATACTGTACCTATGAACACTAATAGGTATTTCCCAATCCCCATAAAATTGTTCGACAGTATTGTAAATGGATGTAATATGCTCTCTAAGTAGTTCATCATTAGCAGTGGTTTACCTACTTCACGCCGCTGGCGAGTATTGTATTTTGTTGATGTTATAAAGATTACCATTTCTTTTCCAACCTCCGTTTTGGTTATTCCTCATTCAGTGACCCTTTTCTAGATTACAACACACACCCACACTCACACCCACACACACCCATATGCAACGTCAGGTGCCTTTTTCTTTTGCGTTGATCACCTTTCATCCTTTCCTCAATCCCGCCTAGAGTCAGTCTTTTCTCTTAATTTCACTTTCTGTAACCTGCACACTAGTGACACTACCGCCTTGCGTGGGGTGAAATGATTAAAAAAATATTCAAAATTTATATATTATTATTATTATTAACCTTGTACAGGTGCTTGAGTAATCATCCTTAATTTTTTTATTTTATCACAGAAATATAGGTCTACCAGCCTTGACCATGAAAAAATTCTTGCACAAAATATAACTTTCGACAAGGCACGAACCTTCATTCTTTTTGTCTGCCGGACCACAGAAAGTAATAAAATCACCCTCAAAAAACCTTATGTAAACATAGTCATGTCAGCTCATTCCTCTTTTATATTGCTATATATATATATATATATATATATATATATATATATATATATATATATATATATATATATATATATATATATATATATTGCCTTTCTCTTGTTTCTTTAGCAACTTTCCTTTTTAAAGCATTTATAAAGATTTATGCTTACACTTTTTAGCTCTAGCAGCATAATTGGCATCTCCTGCTGTCTTGGCTGGCATTTTGAATGGATGAATTTGTAGCTATATCTAAACAAATAAACGGCCAATTCTGTTTGTCCGTCCGAGACTCCTCTAACACGGGCCACACTTGCTCTATTTAGACATCTACCCTTCATCTGTTCCTTGAATATCCAGCATTGGGATGTGTTTCCAAATGAGGAGGAAAACAGTTAAAAATTCAAATTGCAGAAGTATTGAAAAAATAGGGATTTTAAAAGTTTTTCATTTATATTAAGTTTAAAATAACACAAAATCTTTGTGAATTTAAAACTGTTTCTTTTAAATTCTGTTCAAATTATCTCCAAAACTTTGTGAATTGAGGAAATTAATTTTATTTCTTCAAAATCTCAAGTAATCGGATTTAAAGTGAGAGGTTTTGTGACGTGAAGTTTTGAGTTTGTGATTTGAAGAACTCAACACAATTGAAGTTCCACGGGGTTTGTGATTTGAAAAGCTCAATTTCGGCCCAAATTGTATTTTCGGCCCAAATTGGAATTTCGGCCCAAATTGGATTTTCGGCCCAAATTAGATTTTCCGCCAAAATTCGATTTTCCGCCCAAATTGGAATTTCGGCCCAATTGGATTTTCCGCCCAAATTAGATTTTCCACCAAAATTCGATTTTCCGCCCAAATTGGAGTTTCGGCAAAAAAATTGTATTTTCGACCGAATTTGGATTTTCGGTCCAAATTGGATTTTCGGCCCAAATTTGATTTTCCACCCAAATTGGAATTTCGGCCCAAATTGGATTTTCGGCCCAAATTGAATTTTCGCCCCAAAAATTGTATTTTCGGACCAAATTGTATTTTCGGCCCAAATTGGATTTTCGGCCCAAATTGGATTTTCGCCCTAAATTGGATTTTCGCTCCAAATTGCACTTTTGGCCGGAATTGAACTTATAACCTGAATCATAGTTAAATTTAAGTTTTGAAGTTCCATGGAACGAAGTGAGAAATTCAAAATCATTTCTTCAAAATTATCATTGCTGATTTCTAAGCTGGACCATAGGTCCCCTTTATTTTAAGGCGCGAGATCCAATGATCCCTACGCAGGAGCTAACTTAAAATATCCGTACGGAGTGCAGCTTTTAAGCTAAGATATAATAAACGAGAATGACCGTATCACTAAAACACACTGCTGCTGCGACAAGTTGTAAATAATATGTGGCGCCGCTAGTAGCCGCTTAACGAACTAATGGAGGATGCTTAATAAAAAGCGCCGGACTATCGGACTTGTGTACCGGATTAAAGATGGCGTACTCTAGTTTTATTTAAAGACGAAAAATAGAGCTTAAATCTTTATGAAATTTTGTCTTCTGTTTTCGAAGTTGTCATAAAATATTGTATATTTCCTGTGTTTATCAATTTGAACGTTATGTTAGTCCAGACTCGTATTTGGGTAGACGCCCAGTTTATTTATTAAACAGTATATATATATATATATATATATATATATATATATATATATATATATATATATATATATATATTGTGTGTGTGTGTATTTAGGCAGCATTTTTTCATTCATACATGTTTCATTAAATAATATAGACAAGGGCTGTCTATTTATATTTAATGTAAACTCTTTTTATATCGTCTGATAAGCTTAATAACATTATCATTAAAAGAAGAAAGAAAATCACAATATTGATACATATTTTTTAATCCAATCTAAGCTTTCGGCTTACATAAGCCATTATCAAAGATGGCAATTACATTACAATATATTAAGCAATACACGGACAAGAAAGTGATAATAGTCTGTTTCTGTTTACATGTGACGTCATGAGCCGCGGTACGATTTTCGCTTCCAGCGTCTTATATGCACGAGTTTATCATTTCCTTCTCCAACTAGCCAGTAACCCAATACAAGCTGATAAAATAAACAGTTTGAAAAATCCTGCGAATTTTAAATTTAAAATTCGGAGGTGAAAATGGTCATTAACTAAAGGTATTGTAATTCCAATTGTAAAGAAAATTTGCTCTGTTGAGCGCTCTTTTCAAATTCTATGTTGTGTTAAAAGGACTCGCCTGGATTATGCCAACGGATTACTATATATATATATATATATATATATATATATATATATATATATATATATATATATATATATATATATATGTATGTATATTAAGACATTTTTATGTTTAACATTCTTTTTATCGATACAAATATTTAAGTAAATGCTCTGTTTATAATAAACAGTATTAAACAACATTTACCGGCCAGAATGTTAAACATAAAAATTTCTTTAAATAATTGTCGGACTTTGTCCATTTCATAATGTGTGACGTCATTTGTTTACATTTTGATACGCCAAGAATAGATATGAAATGTACGTGAAAGAATCATGGAAGATTGAAGTTTATAAGCAGTAAATTCGACCTTGCCAACTGAATGATCCTCTGTGGCCGAATCGGTTAAAAGGCGTGTCAGGCTATATGACGGTTCCGTATAGGATATCAGTTCAAATCCTGTTTGAGGACGAATGTTTTCTCTGAAAATTTCTCGGATATTCAGGCCGTAAATGTTGTTTAATACTGTTTATTATAAAACAGAGCATTTGCTTAAATATTTGTATCTATAAAAAGAATGTATAAACATAAAAAGGTCTTAAAATAATTGTCGGACTTTGTCCATTTCATAATATATATATGCAATTCTGTTATAATAAATTACAATAAAAACATTTTACATCTCTACACACAAACTTTAACTTCCGAAAAGGGGTAAAGATTTGTTCTTAAATGTCCCTAATAAATCTTTTTTCTCACAAGTTATTTATCATCGCCTGAAGAAGTATCATCTTAGTAATGAAACATGAAAGTTTTTGGGTATCGATGTAAAATGTTTTATTGCATTTTTTTATAATAAAAATATTATAATATTTTGCTCTGCTTTGTATTGAGCACTTTTAAAAAAATAGATTCAACGGTGTATGGCTTTGTACTAGTCTTTCTTTCATTTGTATATATATATATATATATATATATATATATATATATATATATATATATATACAAATATAAAAGTGAACATAGAAGTCAACACTTAGAGGTTGATTTCTATGTTCACTTTTATATTTACACACGCTCTATCTCTTATATTGATCACTATATCCCATAAATATAGCACAACTTAAGACTATATTTCTTCATATATATATATATATATATATATATATATATATATATATATATATTTGACCAGCTGGAAATAGCCAAAACTTTAAGGATGAATTTACCCTATCAAGTTCAAGGATTGCCAAAAAAAATATATTGGAGTAACCTCAAGATATTTACATAAAAGATTATATGAACACAAAAGAGAAATTTTAAGAAAACAACACACAAAATGCATTGGTTGTTCACCGTAACGAAACTGACTACAATGTTGACATAAAAATGCTACTCTAAATTAAAAGAGAAAATAATTCACTACTACAAAGATGTCTAGAAAGTGCTTTAATTGCTAGAACATCCACAGTAAATTTACGTCCATGTTTTTACGACGTATCAACATCATTTTTTTTTATCACAATGTGGCATATTTAATAACAAACGTGATGGAAACAAAAAGAATCTAGATAGATTTGTCTAAATTGCAAAAGAAGATTCTTTCTAAATTTTGAAACTACCAGCATCTTTCGTTCATAAGCATGTGTAGTAACAACAACGTCAACAAACGCAGTCGGATGAAGTCTTTGTATTGTTGGTAATTTTACTATAAATATGTGTTGTTGGTACTTTTTTTATATAAAATATATTACAGGTATTTTTACTATAAAAATACAATTTTTATGCTTTCATAGGTTTGTTTTTGTTTTGGAGTTCACTGGTTGGTCAGAGCTGGAACCCCAACAGATGCTACCAGCTCAAGTCAGACTGGACCTGGGAACAACATCAAATATGAGGCAGCTTCACACGTCTCAAAACCTCCAATACAACGCAGAAAGTGGGTAGAAGCACCAAGAGAGATTTGGGGGACACCTGAATTTGATCCCATGGGCTTCAAAAGATTAGCCATCCACGAGGATCTTCAGGAAATTACCTGAGAAAAAGGACCTTTATAATTGCAACGATTCTTTCATAGATGCTTCAGATCGAACATTTATGTAGCAACCTCCAATAGCACACCTTGTCAAAGGATTTTGAGATATCTGAAGCGATCACTCAACTGACAATTGTACGATAGAGCGTTTCAAATAACAATCAACTTGTCTCGGTGAGGACGATGGTGACATTGACAGTGATGCGAATTATACAAAGAGAAAAGGTAGATGTGTTTACCGCTTCTGGACCTTTTGCAGGTTATTTAAAGCTAGAACTATATTTTTAGATTGTAAGATATATATTTTTGAGATCTAAATACTGACCAGGCTCGACGTTGCTTAGCTCCAGTGATCATACGGGAACCTGTGGTTCAACGTGATACGGCCGTAAGTCTCAGAGAGAACAGAACGTAAAAATGATGATGATGATGATGATGATGATGATGATGATGATGATGATGAATTCAAAATGGTTGTATTTCGTTGTCTGCATTATGTCTGACCACGACCACAATCCTGCTATCGGGTGATGGTGATGAGCTTAATCCTGAACGGGATGCTAGCTGCTGGATGGACCTACAGACTGTCCGAATAGAAGAAAAAAAAGGCAAAGAAAAATCAAAGAGAGATGTATATGTAAATCGTCAATGAGAAAATCGATACTCCTGATGAGGAATTTCCTCGAAATATTCAGTACGATATATATGTTTCATATACCGGATGTAATAGCAAAATTGTCCAAGTCATGTAACAGCATAATTGTCCATCACGCAAAATGTTTTAAATACTAAACGAATTGAGTTTATTTTTTCCACGTTTTCAGATAAGACGTTTAGCCATCCTGACGCCATTTGTCGTAAGAATAACTCAAAAACTCTTTGAGTTATTAGGCTAAAAAGAGAACCGGTTACAATCGTTTTGTGTCAGCTCCACCGGCTCCAGAACCGAGCAATGGTGAGAGGAAAAAGATCATTCAGGCCTTCAGTAATAGTATCAACATTCCTACTCTGGCTTCCATCTTCAAAGTCCATTCAAGAACCATCAAGAGAACTGAGAATAAGTTTAAAAAAGAGGGAACAGTAGAGAGGAAAACTGGATCAGGAGGTCACAAGATGACGATGGATTATCATATCAACTTAGAAATAAAGAGATCAAATGGAAACGATCCAACTTAATCCATAAGACGGTTGGCACCTGAGAGAGGAGTTTCAGCTATGACAGTCCAAAGAGCAGTGACAAAACACTTGAAAATGAAATCGTACGTGAAACCTGTGAGGCACCTTGTTACACTAGGATAGAAAGTTAGAAGGTTAGAGGGGGCAAAGATCATCTTGAATAAATTGGAAAATGATCCTGGAATAAGAATATATATTTGAACTTCATTTCTATCGTTCATGAGCTTCCTATCCTTAGCTATGATTAATTAATGATGAACATGTCATTTTTGTTTATGATCGATTTTATCACGATTCTTCTGTTAAGCTTGGAGAGTAATATTACATATTTATTGCCAAAGTAGAGCCCAATAGTATTAATAAAATCTCGGAGAATTCCAGTAAAATATATCTAATCATTTCTAACATACAACGGTTCAAATCTTAATCTAACAATTGGACAATTTTTACTGTAACACCCGGTATGCGTGGCAAAAACCATTTCTATCAGTTGACGACGGCAGACAGAAAATGAGAAAGAGACAGAAAGAGATTAAACATGAGAGAGCTAAAGAGATGAAAGGGTCTGTTGTTTGTTTTTACAGTTTATGAACCTTTTGAAGCTTATTTAAAGCCAGAAAATATTTTTTAAATTGTAAGAGTTTTTTTTTGGAAGATATAATCATTTACTGATTCTCGTCCTACTAGTTGGGGTAGATTGACACCTATCCTAAAGGTATTTCCAGATAATTGAACATAACGAACCCAACTGGGATTGGAACTAAGGCACTGAACCCCCTACTCGACCCCATATCACCAGACTGCAATCCTCCCGATTCTTTTGTTTAGGATGTCTTGGAGAGAGAGGTATGCCTTTGAGAACCTCGTCAGTGTTAACCTCTCTAACCATGGACAGCATGGACACCATCTCCAAGGATGCCATCTCCAAGGATTGGTCCAGATCCCCGCATACCCACTGGAGGAAAGTGTGCCGATGGTGGCCACATTGTGCGTTTTTTCTACCTTATATATATGCCTAAATTAAAATATATAAATTTGCTCTATAAAAATGCTGTTTTTATTATAGATTATTTTTTCCGGATTTATCTTGTTACAATATATATATATATACATACATACATATATATATATATATATATATATATATATATATATATATATATATATATATATATATATATATATATATATATATACATATACAAATGAGATAAAGAACAGATGGAGTTAAATTCCATTGATCGTAGCATTTAGGTTTAATTGAATTAAATTATAATTTTAAAGTTTTATGAAGTATGGAAACAAGAACACTTACCTAACATCGCCTCAAGAAGTACTAACTATTGAAACATGGAACCTTTTTGGAGCGATTTCGTCATGTTTTTATTATAATCTGATATATATATATATATATATATATATATATATATATATATATATATATATATATATATATATATATATATATATATATATATATATTGAGGCAGCAATGCTTAATTTAAAAATGTTCTATCAAATATAACGAACAATGGAGCAATAAATTCACTCATTTTTTTTACTGTTTTATCCTTATCGTATACAAACAGGGTGTGTATATATACAGGGTACTCATAAAGTTCGTGTGCACTTTTAAAAAATTATGACTTTATTTGCGATAGAAATAATTTGTTAAAAGGATTAGAAAGAAGTAAATCTATATTTTTTAAGGTTTTATTGAAATTTTATTTAAGTTTCCACATGTCCTCCATCATTAGCAATACAAAGGGTAATACGATTTTGCAGTTCACGGAAAACATTTGCCAACTGATTTACAGTAATGCCTGAAATCACATTAGTTATTTTAGCTATACTTCAAGCTAGGTACATTAAACTTTATAACATTTTTTACAGATTATTTCAATCGCAAATATAAATAAAGTTATAATTTTTTTAAAGTTCACACGAACTTTATGGACACCCTGTATATACATGAAGAATTATTGCCATATAGTTCTGTACACGATTCAAGCGACTTCCTAGATTTAACCAATTTGCTCATTTAATAAGCAACACACTAGCAAGGTAACAAAGAATGAAAAACTGATTGTCTATTAAAATCCACTTTATTTCTAACCTTATTCATTTGCCCAAAGAATGTGACGGCTTTAAAATTTGAAAGTCGTAAGAAGTTTTGGCAGAATATATTGTGCTATCGAAACTAGTTGAACCCCCAAAGAGTAACTGAAACCTCTGTTGATTCATACAATGGAGAGACACGATCCAGGCAATTAAAATAGCTTAAACTTTTCTAAAGAAAGATATTAGTTGCCATGAACATAAAATATAACATATAAAATAATAATATAATACAACTAGTATAATAAGCACCTATAATGCGCCCTTTCACTGAGTTTAGGAATAAGTCGACTACATCACGTGAAAGATGCATCTTCAAGCCGGATCAATGTCTACCCTAGTATAAATCAGGCTTATGTCTACTTTTGCGACACTACTGTAAATCGGTACTATGCCTCCCCTTTTGACTCTAGTGTAAATCAGATCTATGTCTGCCTATTTGACCCTAGTGTAAAACGGGCCTAGGTTTACCTATTTGAAACGTGTACATTGGACCTATGTCTACTTTTTTGACTCTAGTGTAATTCGAACCTATGTTTAGCTTTTTGACTCTAGTTTAAATTGGACCTATGTTTACCTGTTTGACCCTAGTGTAAATTGGACCTATGTCGACTTATTGACTCCAGTGTAAATTGCACCTATGTCTACTTTTTGACTCTAATGTAAATTGGACCTCTTTCTCTCATTCTACATATATATATATATATATATATATATATATATATATATATATATATATATATATATATATATATATATATATATATATATATACTGGGTGCGGTGGAAATATCTCCCACGTTTGAAACTCTGTGGTAATAGTGACAATTGTGTCTTCATCTAGCTAATGTCTTACCGTTTCTTTTCAGATACCATCAGTGCACGTTTTACTTTTGCTGTTTAATTTTTTTAAGACTGGTGGATGTTTAATTCCAACACAGAGATCTTTTCGAGTTCATTTTATTTTACTTCGGAATGATGCTGTTACGAATAGAAGTCGATACAACGCTTAAAAGAATGCCACCTACATGATCACTCTATCTCTCTCTCTCTCTCTCTCTATCTATCTATATATATATATATATATATATATATATATATATATATATATATATAATGAATTCACCCCAAGCAAGGCGATATTGTCGTTAAGACACAATGGGATACTGGGAGTGACAGAAAATGAGA
This sequence comes from Acanthosepion esculentum, assembly GCA_964036315.1. NCBI lineage: Eukaryota > Metazoa > Mollusca > Cephalopoda > Sepiida > Sepiidae > Acanthosepion > Acanthosepion esculentum. Next base: position 104,586,436 of record OZ038498.1, on the reverse strand, counting down.
AAACTTTTGAAGGAACCGGAATCCCAATTCCAAGCAGGAAACAAGAAATAAATACCTACTCCTGTTCAAAAGACTGGGAAGGAATGTAGACCGGACAATAGGCAAACTTATCTACTCCTTTTTAAAGGAAAAAAATAAATTAAATATATATTCCATAGACGAGGACCCAGACTAAGCGTGACCAATCCCAAATACCACAACTGTAGAAAAGGCGGATGATGATTGCAACAAATCTCAACGGTCGAACCAACGAACGAAGAAGGCTACGCGTGACAGACATGCTACAGTAGGCGCCACTCGAAATTATAACAGTCTGCGGCAATCCGTTGCAGTTCCATAACTGGATTCTGTATCTCTCACTCCATACGTAGGTCATGAAATCACCTGTGTGGGTCATTTCCTGGCAATTTGAGGTCCACCTTAAACAAATTCACCTCATAGGCACTTTCTTCTACTCCGATTTTCTTTCACCTCCAACCAACTCTTGGAAAGTCAAACGGCAATAACGAATGGATGACGGGAGCAGGTTTTGGTGAAATTGGAAGCTTCTAGTCCTGAACCTGCCTGTTGGCGGCGAATTTAATCATCAAAGCTATCATCATAAAGGAGGCGATCATCAAAGAAGAAATTAAATTCTTGGATTTAAATTCTTTAGATAAAGAGGGATTGTCTATATATCCTGAGATATGGTAGTGTAATTATTTACAGTATTTAGATCGTTCGGACAGTAGTCCTCACCTTTATTGCCATATTAACGACGTTTTGGTTGTTGTATTCTCCAGCTTTCGTCAGTAAATCTATAAGACCAATTGAGAAAGTCATATTGATACGTTTCACCAATCAATCTGCGTCATCAGAAAAATGGAGTCTATTCCGATAAAGTCTACGATACAAAACTTATTTTATAGGAGAAACAGGAGTCTAACTAATACACTGTAAAAAATATTGTAAAAAATAATGCTACCCAACAAAACATATATCGGTGAAACATCTCGAAATTTAAAGAAAAGAAGATACGAATATAAGTGGAACATGTAATCAAACAACACACTAAATTTTAATTTATGTCCCGGAAAACTTGATCCCAATTTTGAGGAGGAGGGTGCACTTTTAATAAAAGTTCAATATCATTTATTCAGCGAAAGAGGCGTAATATATATTTTGGAAAAATAAAAATGCGCCCCAGGCGTCAAAATAAAGGTTTTCCACATTGCGTTATACGTTTAACATTCCGTCACATTCACATCTAAATTTGGGAGTAGTGGATAGCGGCTCGGACTGAAGAATCCGAGAACCGAGTTCGAATTCCTGTCGAATCTATTACATTCATTTACGCGCTAATTACCTTGTGAAACGTATTATTATTCTTCTCCCCCCCCCCCATCTATGGGTAAATAGACTGGGTTCTATAGCCTTGGATGGCAGGTGAACTAGAAGAAAAACAACTCTGAATTCAAAACCTGCGGAGGGTCGTTTGGGGAGCTTGTGTCACGTAGTGCACCAAGTCTTTGTATTCGTCCCTTCAAAAAGTATGTTTGCTTCTGCACAAAGCCTTCATTACTATAATCAAATCATATGTGCTGGTGTCGGGCTGTCGGTTGCTAGAACTAAGCTGCTTAACCCTCATACGTCGAATATATATATATATATATATATATATATATATATATATATATATATATGATTATATATGATTAATGTATATTTGGGTAGGAAACTTTTTTTTAAACATCTTTCGTTAAATATGACGGGCAAGGAATATTTTATTAATTTTTATTTAATTTTATTTAATTTTTTAAAAAAAATTTCCATCGTTTCCTTTTGCTGCGTGTGAGAGAGTACAAAAAATATTCATATAGCCCATTCTTCCAAACCCTTTCGGCCACCTCCTTAGCCATTTTCAAATGGGTGGGCGTTGTTAGTTTCTTTTCAAGGTTTAGCTGTGTGAGATATATTATTTGTATTTTTGTTTAATTGTAGTAGGAACGTTAATTCCGACGCGTCCCTTGTTGGGCATGGCTGGAATTCTAGCGTGCATGGCTTTCTACTTTTTTTAAAGACTTTCAGCACGCCGCTCCCATTGTTATACAAGGCGAGGTTGATTGTGGGAGAGAGATGTTTAATGTACTGGGTCTACTTCATAACGAGATGTTTTCGAACATTTGATTTACATAGAACTCCATCGGTATTTTTATTAAAGTTTCTTGTAGATTGTGGTTTGATAAATGTTTTTTTATGGCACTCTGCTCTGATAAGAGACATGGTTGCATAATATTCGGATATGTAGGATAGACAACGGTTGACATTCGACTTGAAGGAATTAAGATTTTAATGATCAGGGAAGTATCGTCTCTGGAGTCCGTTACACATCGCAACGCTTCCGGGGCACAAGCTGAATTTAAACTTCTTCCTTACGAATGGAATATAAATGTGGATGAAAGTAACATGACTCGGTGTATAGGACTTGGCAGACCCTAGCTGCACCGGTGAAAACAAGGAATTTAGTTCGACCAAATATTATTGGCAGTGGAATAGCAAGAGGCTAGTAATGTTTCATCTCTGGGAGAGTGGTAAAAATTTGGAAAGTTCATCATCTACAAGGTCGTGTCGACGCTTTTGTTCTCGGTCGAGCTTGTAAAGTGAAAATTTGGCAGCTCCGATCCATATTTGGCAGCAATATTCCATCTTTGGTCTGATCTATCTTTTGCAAAGGTAGAGCATGGTCGAAGGAGTCAGGTAATTCTTGGAGTGGTACAGGGAGCCAACCATTTCCTTGGACTCTTTAGCGATAGATAGAATTACTGAGAGATCACTGCGTCATAGCTTCAGGCACTACTTACGATTGTTTCTGGAAGATGAAAATTTATTGAAGAATTTATTTCGTTTCAGATTTTCGCCCTAACATCGGGTAATATTCTGTTCGTCTGTGTCGTTTTCCTTTCTGCAGTTCATCATTAACAGAATGAAGAAAGCTCTACGAAGTCTTTCCCTATTATAGATCGGCTTACCTATAAACATTAATTCATAAAACAATTAGGGCAACAACCATAAACAATAAATCCCCGCATTTTCAAATGAACAAAGCAAATGAATCTATCTATCTACCTATCTATTGGTCTATCTACCTGTCTGTGCAAACTATTGAGCTGTCTATTTTAAAAGGTGCCAAGCTCTACGTGTGCATAAGGACAATACGAAAACAGAAAGTTTGTAATTAAAAATAATATTCACTTTTTTTTAAAAATATGTCTTGTAATATACTAACAAGTCATCACGCAGTCAGGTTACTAAATATATGAGCATGCGCACTAAACTATATAGTCTATACGCATGCGAAGTCTAGTTATCATCAAATTCGCACATACACAGGCACAGATACACATAAGCGGACACATATCTGGCGAAGTCTGTATATAACTTTGCAGTTTTTGATGTAATCATACGATGAAAAACTGAAAAGTTCTCGGCTCGACCAAGAAACCCCCTTAAAGGAAAGCGGATTCTTGTTTGGTCAGATTTTGAAATGTGAGTCAGCGCCATCTTGTAGAGTTGAGAAAAAAAAATGACGATGTGGAAAATGTTTAAAGGCAGAACACGAAAACGTGCTATGGAGGAAAATAGTCTTCTTTATTCTTTCACCCTTAATCTTGGAAGGAATCGATGGGGAGGCGAAGTGCTGAGTTGTCCACCATTCTCCTCTATCTGTCGCGGCCCAGTGCCAGAGCCTGGATCCCCACGAATTGTTTCTTACTGTGGTCATCATGTAGCGTGTCTTGGGCGTTTTAACCTGACGGAACCCATCCCTCTCCAGAAGTAAAATATTACGTTGTGTTACAAAAAACAAAAACAATAATAAACATTTAGTACGCTGGCATTAAAATTTGAATTTCGTAGCTGTTTGCTCCTGTTGAGTTGACCAAATATCATTTTCCAACTGTATTTCTTTGTTATTTTGATTAAAACAAAAAGAATTTGTAATTTCTCACTTCAAGAATAAGTCTAATAAAGTATTTCAGTTATTAAGATGTATCTAAAGTATTTTCGTTTTTTTTTTCAGACATTTACTCAAAAACTTATTTCAGATATACATCGAAAGGCAATCATTTTTTCGAAAATATTTTCGATTTTTAAAGATCTTGATTCGAAGACTTCTTTCATATTCGCATCTAAAAGCTATTACACCACATTATTATTATTATTATTATTATTATTATTATTATTATTATTATTATTATTTCATTTGATTTCTGTTGTTTACTCATGTCCTTCCGGATCCCAACCAGAGACCTAAGGCCAGAAATGGCATCATTAGATTTTCAACTGAATGTTTTTGAACGTAAGATCACACATAATTTACATAGATAATGCTCTTCGTAATGTGTTAGCTGTATATGTAATAATTATTATTATTATTATTATTATTATTATTATATATATATATATATATATATATATATATATATATATATATATATATATAATTTTTATTATTATTATTATTATTATTATTATTATTATATATCTAATTTTCATTATTAATATTATTATTATATATCTAATTTTCATTATTATTATTATTATATATCTAATTATTATTTTTATTATTATTATTATATATCTAATTATTATTATTATTATTATATATCCAATTTTTATTATTAATATTATATATCTAATTATTATTATTATTATTATTATATATCTAATTTTTATTATTATTATTATATATCTAATTATTATTATTATATATCTAATTTTTATCATTATTATTAGTAGAAGTATTTTTAAAATATAAAAAAATATTATATCTAATTTTTATTATTATTATTATTATTATTATTATTATTATTATTATTATTATTATTATTAACTTCATTTCCACAGTTAACGTTATCAACCCGATATCTTGCCTTATAGATATTCTCCATGTAGTCATACGACCTTAGAGAGATAGTACCTTTCACAAAATATTTGTATTACCAGGCAACGCGGTCTTCTGAAGCTATGGGATATTACTAGACTTTATTCCGGTTTTTTCAGTGAGTGATACTTAAAATGTAGTGTTTCTATTGTCGGTATATTCATAGAACGTCACTGTGTAAATAAGCAGTTTAACACAATGCAACATCTTATAAACCCGGGTCCCCAGGGATCTAATTAATGTGCCTGTGAGTCTCTTTTTATCCTATTTAGTCATTTTAAAGCGCTACATTTATTTTTAATCTCGAATTCAAAAGCATTATATTTACTTATTTTATCGTATTCTTTAACAAATATATTTTTATCTGATGGCATTGCCATATCTATGTGAGCTGTACTCGTGAGTACAATTTTTTGTATTTAATTTAGGCATGCGCTATCAGGAATCCCTTCAATAAGTCTATCGGAACCTTATCCCAATCAATCCAAATATAACTAGAATGTCCTCATGTACCACATTTTTGAGATTTTCACTTCAAGATGCTTTTATTTTGATAATTCTTTGAAGATCTTCAAAGATGCATTGCAGTCTGCAGAAACTTCCAAGTCGATTATTATTATTATTACAACACTTGGAGAAGAGTGAATATTTTTCATGTATACATTCAGAAAAAAAATGATCCCTCGACATTTCAACCCTTAAAACGCATGATGATATTTATATATGCAAATTACTAACACCCCCCCCCCTTGGGGTGAAAAAAAGACATGAGAGTCCCATTAAACTTTTACTAAACTATGTGATTAATTGCTCTTATTAACTAACCAACTAACGGAAATTTGAAAATGAGCAGACACCCTATCATGTTACTGACGTTTAAGTTGCATTCCTTTCACACTGGCTACTTTTCATTCACCTTGCCGAATTCATACCCACTACAACTGTGTATATCAAGTGAAGCGACATTTTTACAAAGACTTGTATTTTTTTTTTATATGTGTATACAATTATGCAATTTTTAAACATAGGTTGACTAAGATAAACATACTCTCGAAATATTGTCAAGCATTTTCTTTTATTATTCTCAAATCGCCCTTTTCTATAAGTGTTACAAGATATTGGAAGATTTACGTTATATATATATATATATATATATATATATATATATATATATATATATATATATATATATATTAACAAGAAGTGTGTGATTCTTAAATGTGGTTATTGAAATTTTCCTTAACTGTAAAATATTCTGCGGTTGAGGATGTAAAAGCCCACAGGGCCTAACAATGTTTTTCCCCTGCGTGGTCAGAAGTCTACATTGGACAAACTATACTGGAAGGCACTTTTTTGTTAAGACTCTCGAATACACAAGCTGGTAGATATAAATTTTTGCTGTTGAAGAAACAGGGATGTCTATAAAATAAATATGCCTATGTTCGAAGTGCAACTTAAAGTTTCATGATTTTCCCAAGTCGTCAGCCATGAACTGGTGAATGATATATAAATATATATATATTAATATAATATCTGGATAAAATAAATGAAACAAAATTGAGTGTTTTTTTTATGAAAGTATTTATTTCTGTGTTTTTGTATATATTTATTTATTTAATATTTCAGACCACCTAGGTCTTTCCTCAGAAATCAAATGAGATATAGTGTGTTTGTTTACAGCGTTTGTTTACAGCGTTTGTCGTGAAGCGTGCATGTCACGTGATGTGCAATGCGACTTTGAATTTTTGGCGGAAGACTGATGATAGTGTCTTAAATGTTGTTTAAAAGGTTTTTTGACCATAACTCAAGAAATATTTCTTAAAATATTTTAACTGTTGAAATATTTATGTAGATTTAAAATATCCACGTGTTTGTTTACCCCTAGTTTATATGTGTCTAATTTTAGAATTCAGTATTTTTCTTTTTTTTCTTCTTCGTATGTGTGTCGTACTTAAATTACTGTGTTTGTGTGTTTGTTTTTAGACTCGGACGATACGTGGCCTCTCATTATGCTATATATATATTAAGATATTTATGTTTATACATTTCTTTTTATAGATACAAATATTTAAGTAAATGTTCTGTTTATAATAAACAGTATTAAATAAGATTAACCGGCCTGAATGTCCAAGAAATTTTCATAAAAAGTATTCCTCCTCCGACAGGAATCGAACCTGAATCCTATAGGGAACCGTCACATAGCCTGACGTGCCTTAACCGATTGAGCCACAGAGGTGTGTTCGATTGGCAAGGTCGATTTTACAGTGTTTAAACTAAAATCTTTCATGAATCTCTCATGTACATTCATATCTGCTAAAATATTATTAATACTGTTTATTATAAACAGAGCATTTACTTAAATATTTGTATCTATAAAAAAATGTATAAACATAAAAATGTCTTTAAATAATTGTCGGACTTTGTCAATTTCATAATGTGTGACGTCATTTTTTAGCATTTGGATACGCCATGAGCAGATGTGAATGTACGTGAGAGAATCATGGAAGATTGTAGTTTAAAGACAATAAAATGAAAAGAAAGATAGAAAGAAAATAATGAATGAAAAAAGAAAGAAAGATAGAAAGAAAGAAAATAATGAATGAAAAAAGAAAGAGACGCAAAGAAAAATTAAAGAAAGAAAATAATGAATGAAAAAGAAAGAAAGATAGAAAGAAAATAATGAATGAAAGAAAGAAAGAAAGGAAAAGAAAAATTAAAGAAAGGAAGAAAGGAAGAAGGAAATAAAGAACAAGCTGAGAAAGAATGAAAGAAAAAAACGCAAAGAATAAAAGAAAGAAAGGAAGAAAGAAAGAAAAGCAAAGAAAGAAAGAACATAATGAATGAATGAAAGAAAGAAAGAAACGCAAAGAAAAATTAAAGAAAGAAAAAAAGAAAGAAAGAAAAAACGCAAAGAATAAATTAAAGAAAGAAACGCAAAGAAAGAAACAAAGAAACAAAGAAAATAATGAATGAACGAAAGAAAGAAAGAAAGAAACGCAAAGAAAAATTAAAGAAAGAAAGAAAAAACGCAAAGAATAAATTAAAGAAAGTAACGCAAAGAAAGAAACAAAGAAACAAAGAAAATAATGAATGAACGAAAGAAAGAAAGAAAGAAACGCAAAGAAAAATTAAAGAAAGAAAGAAAAAACGCAAAGAAAGAAACAAAGAAACAAAGAAAATAATGAATGAACGAAAGAAAGAAAGAAAGAAACACAAAGAAAAATTAAAGAAAGAAAGAAAGAAAAAAAGAAAGAAGGAAAGAAAGAAGATAATGAGTGAAAGAAAGAAACGCAAAGAAAGAAAGAAAGAAGTAGACGTGAAATTTTAAAAATTCCTAAAGGATAAACAAAAGAAGAAAAATAAAAGATACGGGAAAACAAAAAATATGTAAAAAGAAAAAAGAAAGAAAGAAAAAGAAAGAAAGAAAAAAGAAAGAATCAAAAGAAAAACAAAAAAAAACAAGATAAAAAAAGAAAAAAAGAGTAGTAACGAAAACAAAAGAACTCTTGATGAAGAAACAATAATGAAAACATAAACTTGTTGCATTTCTTTTAATTTTAATTTCCCATTTTCCTGGGGCCTTCTACATAGATCCTATTCAGGTATGGGGAGTTATTTATCATCAGCGAATCATTGTTAGGAAGATAGAATTCGTGTACAGCACAAAAAGCACAATGTTTGCTTGCTTTGAACAAGATCACGCTGGAGGCATTATTTTACGAGATGTTACGAGAATTCAGATATCAGATTGACACATTAAGTTCGTAAGACTGCCTACACTGATAATGTGACAAAGCAAATAAACCTCCCATGTAATCAATATACAAGGTAGGCTACGATGTGTTGCACATCAATATATTCACATGACCATATTTAACTAGACACACAAAATATAATTACCCACATTCATACACAGATCTCCGCCTACAAAAACAAAAACACCGTCAAATGTAAATTAATGAAAACACGCTTCGTTCTAGACAAAACTTTTGCTAAAGAATTGTTAGTAAAAGAATAATTTTGCAGCTTGAAACATAAAAGTTTAATGCGCAAATAATTTAAACTGAAAATAGCAATATATTACCTCTTAAAATAAACATTTCTATAATTCTTTGGTTTTTAGAAAAATAAAATTAAAATGAAAATTATAAAATATTGGAATATTATATTGAATCAATGCCTAATGTCTGCAGCTAATAAAGTTCGTTTACTGTGTCGAGCTAGACAATTTTTCACACCGGAATCTATCTTACATATTTATAAGTCTTCTGTAATATTATTGATCCTGACCTGGCATTTCGTTTTTAGTCACTTTTCAGCCATCATAATGAAGAATCTATCTTGCATATTTATAAGTGCTTCTGCTATGTATTTAGAGATTCTTGTTAAAATCCAAAGAAAAATCTATCTTGCATATTTATAAGTCTACCATTCATCCATGCATTGAATATTGCTGCCACATCTGGTCTGGGGCTTCTGCTATGTATTTAGAGATTCTTGATAAAATGCAAAGAAGAATCTATCTTGCATATTTATAAGTCTGCCATTCATCCATGCTTTGAATATTGCTGCCACATCTGGTCTGGGGCTTCTGCTATGTATTTAGAGATTCTTGATAAAATCCAAAGAAGAATCTATCTTCCATATTTATAAGTCTACCATTCATCCATGCATTGAATATAGCTGCCACATCTGGTCTGGTGCTTCTGCTATGTATTTAGAGATTCTTCATAAAATCCAAAGAAGAATCTATCTTGCATATTTATAAGTCTACCATTCATCCATGTATTCAATATTGCTGCCTCATCTGGTCTGGTGCTTCTGCTATGTATTTAGAGATTCTTGATAAAATCCAATGAAGAATCTATCTTGCGTATTTATAAGTCTACCATTCATCCATGCATTGAATATTGCTGCCTCATCTGGTCTGGTGCTTCTGCTATGTATTTAGAGATTCTTGATGAAATCCAAAGAAGAATCTATCTTGCATATTTATAAGTCTACCATTCATCCATGCATTGAATATTGCTGCCTCATCTGAACTGGTGCTTCTGCTATGTATTTAGAGATTCTTGATAAAATCCAAAGAAGAATCTATCTTGAATATTTATAAGTCTACCATTCATCAATGCATTGAATATTGCTGCCACATCTGGTCTGGTGCTTCTGCTATGTATTTAGAGATTCTTGATAAAATCCAAAGAAGAATCTATCTTGCATATTTATAAGTCTACCATTCATCCATGCATTGAATATTGCTGCCTCATCTGGTCTGGTGCTTCTGCTATGTATTTAGAGATTCTTGTTAAAATCCAAAGAAAAATCTATCTTGCATATTTATAAGTCTACCATTCATCCATGCATTGAATATTGCTGCCACATCTGGTCTGGGGCTTCTGCTATGTATTTAGAGATTCTTGATAAAATGCAAAGAAGAATCTATCTTGCATATTTATAAGTCTGCCATTCATCCATGCTTTGAATATTGCTGCCACATCTGGTCTGGGGCTTCTGCTATGTATTTAGAGATTCTTGATAAAATCCAAAGAAGAATCTATCTTCCATATTTATAAGTCTACCATTCATCCATGCATTGAATATAGCTGCCACATCTGGTCTGGTGCTTCTGCTATGTATTTAGAGATTCTTCATAAAATCCAAAGAAGAATCTATCTTGCATATTTATAAGTCTACCATTCATCCATGTATTCAATATTGCTGCCTCATCTGGTCTGGTGCTTCTGCTATGTATTTAGAGATTCTTGATAAAATACAATGAAGAATCTATCTTGCGTATTTATAAGTCTACCATTCATCCATGCATTGAATATTGCTGCCCCATCTGGTCTGGTGCTTCTGCTATGTATTTAGAGATTCTTGATAAAATCCAAAGAAGAATCTATCTTGCATATTTATAAGTCTACCATTCATCCATGCATTGAATATTGCTGCCTCATCTGGTCTGGTGCTTCTGCTATGTATTTAGAGATTCTTGATAAAATCCAAAGAAGAATCTATCTTGCATATTTATAAGTCTACCATTCATCCATGCATTGAATATTGCTGCCCCATCTGGTCTGGTGCTTCTGCTATGTATTTAGAGATTCTTGATAAAATCCAAAGAAGAATCTATCTTGCATATTTATAAGTCTACCATTCATCCATGCATTGAATATTGCTGCCACATCTGGTCTGGTGCTTCTGCTATGTATTTAGAGATTCTTGATAAAATCCAAAGAAGAATCTATCTTGCATATTTATAAGTCTACCATTCATCCATGCATTGAATATTGCTGCCCCATCTGGTCTGGTGCTTCCGCTATGTATTTAGAGATTCTTGATAACTTCCAAAGAAGTCTCATCAATATTATTGGTCCTGATCTGAAATCTCAGCCTCAGTCATTTTTCCCACCGCCGAAAGTTTACCTTTTCACGGTAATTGTTCTGATGAGCTCTTCGTTGTTCTTTTATTCCCCTCTCCCCCCACAGACAATGAATTGTACATATGGGGACAATTTAGGCCTTTTTGGGGATTCTGAGGTGTCATGTCGTAAGAATGGTAAGTAAGAATGCGTTTTTATTGGTGTAAGAAATATTGTTGTAAGTTTGCGCCAGTTTTTGTGCCTAGCTAAGTTTAGGACAGAACAAGACTGTTCTTTTCCTCATTCCGCTTTTTGGCCTTGGGCCACATTTTTAAATATTACGAATAAATAATGCTCTTCACTATGGTACATGGACATCTTGAATTTAAGCTCAGTACATCACTGGCGATGAGATCCCATCAATTTGCAGTTGAGCTGGCTAGATGTTGCCGTACGTTCCACGCTAACAGTTTCTTTTCTCGCACTTCTTTAGTTTTGGGGTGTTAAAATTAACAAGCCAAACGAGATCTCTCCAATCTTATTGAAAATGATTTTTCTCTATAAAAAAATCGCTAGCTTTATTAATCAGTGAAGGGTGGTAAAATTGTGCATAAACATTATGAAATTAGCTTCAGACAAATGTTCTCAACAAAACATTTTGTATAATGTTAAAGAAATCTTAGAAGTGTATGTGACCATTACTTAGCTCTTAATGTCTTAGATAGTTTTAATAGTCCTGGGTATGACGATAAACTACATCCGGCAGCATGACCTCTGGTCGGGAGTATGGAGATTTTGAGGAGCGTGGAACCTCCTCTTAATTGCTGTTGTTTCCTGGTAAAAGACCCGGGAATGCAGTACCTGTTAGTGTATAAGGTGTGGTCCCATAGTGGACCCCCAAATAAAAACAAAACACTATGAAAGTATTAAAATACATTTTCATAGCAAAATGACCAGCAATACATTTTATCTGGAGTAGAAGGCATACAATTGCGTTTAAAATATTTACATTTCGGGATTAAATTTTGCCAGCTCAAATGTAAATTGATGAGATCTCACCACCAGTCCAGTACTGAGCTAAAATTCAAAAACTTCAGGTACCATAGCGAAAAGCGATAGCTATTTCCGCTTCACATACAGAAAATGTGGGACACGGCCAAAAAGGGAAATGAGGAAAAGTACGGTCTTCTTCTGTCTTAATTTTAAACTTAGCTAGCCACAAACCCTGACTCAAACATACCACAATATTCCTAACACCAAAACAACACATTCTTACCTTTCTTCCTACCATTCTTACTACATCTACCGTAATACCACATTGTCTCTATGAAAATCTTAACTAGTCCCCGTATGTACAATTCATTGTCTGTGGGGGAGGGGAATAAAACAACAATTTTAAAAAGCTCATCTGAATAATTACCACGAAAGTATTTACAGAAATAATATTTATTAGAAAAGGCCTAGAGAGGCAACGTTACGGCGGTGGGAAATTGACTGATGACGAGATGCCAGGTCAGGACCAATAATATTACTGATTCTTCTGAAGTAGAAAGCATACAACTGCCTTCAAAATATTTAGATTCCGTCATTAAATAACGCATAGAGTTTGATATGCCGCGAAATAAAATTAACCAACAAAAGATCGTTTTAGGAATCCTCATTTTTAAGGTTTTCTCATTTCTGAGGAATTAATGGATATTTTATTCTACAACTATTCTTAATTCTCTAAACGTTTATTTTAGTGGATACACATGTTTGATTGGTCCCCCTGTTTTTTTTTTTTGTTTTTATTTATTTATTTTTATCAGGGTATTTTACGTCTACCGGCCAGCCCATACTATATAATTAATATTTTCTTCCTAGCATGGTTTCGAACATTCGTCCAACTTTCAGCGTGCTTTAGAGTGAGTAAATTTTCTCTATTAAGCCTCTTGACTGCGCAAGCCGGTAGACGTCGTTCCCACTTAAGACAGGGCCACTAAAACATTTGAATCCAGGATAAATAATACTTTCGAGTATCTGTCTATATTTCTGAGATGAGGTATTATGTACATTATTTACATTATTCGGACTATTGTCCTCTTCTTTGTCGCCATATTTATTACAACGTTTTGGCCTTTCAGTATCTGTCTGTTTCTGAGATGAGGTATTATATACACTATTTACATTATTCGGACTATTGTCCTCATCTTTGTCGCCATATTTATTACAACGTTTCGGCCTTTCAATATCTGTCTATATTTCTGCGATGAGGTATTATGTACATTATTTACATTGTTCGGACTATTGTCCTCATCTTTGTTGCCATATTTATTACAACGTTTCAGCCCTTCAGTATCTGTCTATATTTCTGAGATGAGGTATTATGTACATTATTTACATTGTTCGGACTATTGTCCTCATCTTTGTTGCCATATTTATTACAACGTTTCAGCCCTTCAGTATCTGTCTATATTTCTGAGATGAGGTATTATGTACATTATTTACATTATTTGGACTATTGTCCTCATCTTTGTCGCCATATTTATTACAACGTTTCGGTCCTTCAGTATCTGTCTATATTTCTGAGATGAGGTATTATCTTAATATTTTATTATAGGTAATTCCCTTTGAGAAGGGAATTAAGAGGAGATAACTGATAACTGACAGCCATTAGACATGGCACGTGGAACTAGAACAGTCTACCCCAGTGAGCGAAATAAAGGGTTCAGTTCGACATTCCAGCCACCTGAAGAAGGCTGGAGCGTACAACGGCTGAAACGTCGAGATAAATATGGTGACACATAGTCCGAATAATGTAAATAGTGTAATTTTGAGTAACAAGAATATCGATTTCATATGAACTTCAAGAAATGAACTTCTGTCAGTGATTACGAAATCGTTGTTTTCTTGTTGCTTGGCGCACGAAAAGTAATTTTTTGACAAAACAAACGTGAGAAAGCCAAATTAATGAATAACCAGGACAACCTTTAACCTCTGAAAGTGGGCAGAACTTTCTGGTTGATGCGGGGGGGTGGCTTTGGTAAGAGTCAAAGATATATTTTTTGGGAATTGCTCGAAGCAACAGAAAATGTTATTAAACAAGTCAAGACGAGAAATTTAGTGAGAATCGAATTCACGACTAGACTAGCTCGCATACCTTTATTTCATTCAGTGTACCTTCGAAGCATAGACTGTCATGGCTCTCCACAGCTTCCTTTTCTTTATTATCTATGAAATGCCATGACGATCTTTACGGAAGTAGAGGTTTATCCCTTGTTTAGATTGGGTTTCCGATTCCTTATAAAGTGTATCTATTCATTCTCTTTCAAACTCTGTATTACCCCCTCTGCATCTTAGTGGCATTATCGCCTTGTTTAGAGCGTATTGTTTAAAAAATTTTTTTTAAATATAGTGGATTTGTCTTACCTTTCCTTCTACGCGGTTTTGAATTAGAATTGATTGATTCGTTTTTTATGACTTATCAACCCTTTGCAGGTTATTTAAAGCCAGAAAATATTTTTACATTTTTTATATATATATTTTTTTCTGAGATAATAATTGTTTACTGGTACAAGTCTTACTAATTAAGCCATAGTTGGAAGGGGGAAGAGGTCGATGCATACCTAATCAGAATATAATAAAGAAATTATGTTGATATAAAATGAGGGATCAATTTTATATAACAATCAGTATAGAAACTGATCCCTCACTTTGAAGCCACGTTATTTTCTACACATCTATATTCCAAAATCTAAAACAAATGCCTGTATAGATAATGAATATTTCATTGATTCATTAATTTTTTACGGCTTATCAACCTTTTGCAGGTTATATAAAGCCAGAAAATATTTTTAGATTGTAACAATGTTTTTTTTTTTAGATAATAATCGTTTACTGATACAAGTTTTACTAATTAACCCATAGCTGGAGAGAGATGAGGTGGATTCATACCTTTCCCAAGAGTATTTGCACGTAAGTGAATATAACAAACCCAACTAACAATTCTGAGCCATTATCCATTACACCACCCGCAAACCCAAGGTTTCAGCACCTGGTATTCCTAAGCGGTCATCCATCTAGGTACTGACCAGACTTGATGTTGCTTAACTTCAGTGATCGTACAGGAACCGTATATATTTGAAACCTTCACAATAATCAAGTCATTAAACATCTTGTGATTTTTAATGTGTTCTTTTTCACCTAGTGGGAAAAGCGATTTCATGCCTTTTTCTAATAGAAATGACAAATTACCACGTCTAGAATTTGAAACTCGATAAATCGATTCCATTTACCATTAGGTCACCTCCGCACCTCCAAGTTTTACTATGAGTATCAGATTTTCCAAGTCCTCTTTCCTCCTTATGTGCCCCCAAAATCCTGTCTCTTCCTGATGTTAAGTATAAGTTTCCTTTTTGTTTCCATTTTCTCTAAAACTTCGTCGTTGCTCACATGTTTGGTCCCTGGCATCCTCAATCTCCTTCTATAGAATCACATTTTTACTATCACGTAACAGTTTCATTGATTCCTTCATTTTCTACGGTTTATCAACCCTTTGCAGGTTATTTAAAGCCAGAAAATATTTTTAGATTCTAAGAATGTGTTTTTGCTGTAGTTTTATTTTTGAGATAATAATGGTTTACTGGTACAAGTCTTACTAGCTTGGGGAGATTTGAATATAGATTTCACTCATGTTCATTTTTTTCTCCGGGGGCATTTGTATAAAAGTGACCGTAACAAACATGGCCGGAAATTGTCCTCTGTTTATTCCAGAACCGGTCATCATTGCCCAAGCTGAAGTGCCCGTTTTAATAAGCATAGTTTAGTTTTGATAAAAGGTTACACGTATACGGTACTCAGTGTTGTCCGAATTCACTATCAGTGGCTTGTGGGACAGGTTCGTTAACAATCGACCGCGGACATTGTTACAGTTAGCTGTCTAGCGGAATGAGAAATTAGAAAAAGCAATCAAATATCAGCAAAATATGTGGAATTATTGAACACAGGACATAGATGATCATGGCTCTGCACAACTTCCTGTCTCTTGCAGCTCATAATAAATTGTTTCTGTTATTTTTCCTAAACGTTGTTCCCCACTTTATTTTCTCAATGCCACTAAGCAGGTTATGCTTTCTTTTCTTCTGCCTGTCTTTCCCTCAATCTGTCCTGTGAGTACCAAATTTTCAGAGCCCTCTTTCCTCATTGCGCGCTCCAGAAACCTGAAATGTCTCTTCCTGAAGTTAAGTATTAGTTTCTTTTGCTTCCATTTTCTATAAAACTTAGTCGATGCTCACATAATTTCTTCTTGGTATAGTCTTCATCCTTCTATGGAACCACATTTGTTTGTTGCTTCAGGTTTCCTCTTCATCTTTGAGGAGATTGTTTAGCAGTCACTGCCATACAGGAAGCCATATCACGGAACAGTTTAGTACTTTTTTCCCTTGTTTATGGCGAGGCTTTTTCTATCTCTTAATACTCTGCTTAGCTTTTGGAAGGCCTCTTTATCTATCCCAACGCGTCCTCGGATTTCCGTGTCACATTTTTTGTCCTCTGTTAAAACCTCTTCCTGATATTTAAATTTCTACACTTGTTTGATTTTGGTTTTTGCAAATTTCACCTTTTGCTAACAATGTCCATTTTGACTTCTTGCAGTTGCCACTTAGTCCTTTCTTCTTCCTTTCCTTCAATACTTTCTGTAGGAGTTCTTGGAGTTTCCTCTCTGTGACTGCTATCAAAACTGTGTCGTTTACTCTACTTTCCACTTTTTAGATGTGAGAACTTGCTCAGCACCTTCCTCATCGCACTAAATATGTTGAATCGCTGTAATACCGATGCCAGAGTAACATTGAGAAGGCTGGGTAAATATCCTCAGCGTCCTTCTGTAGAACCGCATTTCCGTTGCTTCAAGTCTCTTCTTCATCTTTGAGGAGATTGCCCAGAACTCATTGCCTCACAGAAGGAGCGGTAAAACGTAACATTTCAGTTCGCGTTTCCTTGTTTCTAACGAAGCTTTTTCTATTTCTTAATAATCTGCTTACCTTTGGGAAGGCACCATTCGCTATCCCAATAAGCCCTTGGATTTAAGTACCACATTTTCCGTCCTCTGTTTAAAGAATTCCGAGATATTTAAAGTTCATCATTTCTTTGATTTTGGTATAACTGACTCGCAAATTGCACTGCATTCTGTCTAATTGCAATTAATGCTTAGTCCTTTCTTCTCGCTTTCCTTCATTACCTTCTGTGGGAGTTCCTATTATTTCCTTTCCGTGTTTCCTACCAACCCTCTCTCATATCTTATGTTGTTAAGATTGTCTTCTATGCCTCTTGATTCATTGCGGAACATAGGGCCTCAACGTCACCTCTACAACGGACGCGGTTCCGGGCGACCCTCTTCAGCTCGGATCATGTCGTTTTGGGTTCATCCTTTTGCTAACAACCCTACATTCTGTCTTCTTGCAATTAATGCTTATTCCTTTCTTCTCGCTTTCTTTCGCTACCTTCGGTAGCAGTCCCTATTATTTCTTTTCCGTGTTTCCTACCAACCCTGTCTCATATCTTATGCTGTTAAGATTGTCTTCTATTTCTCTTGATTCCTCGGGGTACATAGGGCCTCAACATCACCTCTCAAACGGACGCGTTTCCGGGCGTTACTCTTCAGCTCGGCTCATGTCGTTTTGGGCTCATCCTTTTGCTAACAACCCTGCATTTTGTCTCCTTGCAGTTGATATTTACTCATTTCTTCTCGCTTTCCTTCATTACCTTCTGTAGGAGTCCCTATTATTTCCTTTCCGTGTTTCCTATCGACCAAGTCTCATAGCTTATGTTGTTAAGATAGTCTTCTATGCCTCTTGATTCATTGCGGAACATAGGGCCTCAACATCACCTCTCCAACGGACGCAGTTTCGGGTGATCCTCTTCAGCTCGGCTCATGTCGTTTTGGGCTCATCCGTTTCCTAACAACTCTGCATTCTCTCTTCTTGTAATTGATGTTTAGTCCTTTCTTCTCGTTTTCCTTCTCTGCCTTCTGCAGGAGGTTTTTTGCTATAAATTTATATAAATACAAGATTTTCTTTTATAATGCTAGACTCTTTTGAAGCAACGAAATGATACTAATTTATTTCAAAGTAACCACAGCATCAAATGAATATGCTGACAGATAAATGAATATTTTTAAAAATGAATGAATATTTTAATACGTTATTATTTCTTATATACTTAATAGATATACACATATCTGTATTACTATCTCTGTTTTTCAAACAATATCGTTAATACCTGATGGCCTTGAGATACAACGGAAAAAGAAAATATACCTCCAGTCAGTAATCAAATTTCTATTAATATTATACCATCGGGAGCCACTTTCATGCCAGGTATACTCACTGTTCATATATATCTATCTATATGTCTCTTAAAACTCCTCTCCAGTCTTTTGGACAGGTGTAGGGGGTTTATCACTTGTTTCCTGTTTAGAATTCGATTTCCGGTTCCTTATAAAGTCGACCCCAACTCAATACTTCTCTCCCTGATCTCTGAAGTTTTTCTTGCTAATTATTATTCTTCCTTCTCCTCAATAGGAGTAGATAGGTTCCCCTACTGCCTGGACCACACTCCTCCCAAGTCTTTTGTACAAGAGTAGAGGCTCATTCCTTGCTTCCTGTTTAGCATTGCGTTTCCGATTCAGTGGCATTATCACCTTTCTTGGGGTGAATTGACTACATATATATATATATATATATATATATATATATATATATATATATATATATATATATCAAAGTGAACATTGAAGTCAACACTTAGAGGCGACTGTCAGATTCATGCTAGATGCAATCGTCAGGCCACGATTGCATCTAGCATGAAACAGACTGTCGCCTCTAAGTGTTGACTTCTATGTTCACTTTTATATTTACACACGCTCTATCTCTGAGCACTTTATCCCATAAATATAGCACATTTTAAGACTATATTGCTTCATATATATATATGTGTGTGTGTGTGTGTGTGTGTGTGTGTGTGTGTGTGTGTGTGTCTTACATAGAATTGAAATCAAAATTTACCTCATTCGAACAGCTTTTTCAACCAGCAGGAAGACCTATATTGTCATTGGCATTTGACAATACCAATATAGGTTTTCTTGTTGGTTGAAATAGCTATTCGAATGAAGTAAATTTCGATTTCTATTCTATGTAATTTATTTAAAATATTAAAACTGATCCACAAAAAGAGCTCAATTTATTTCTTGTATACATTGAGCTCTTTTTGTGGATCAGTTTTAATATATTATATTATTAGGATCCACTTGGATTCCGTCTGCAACATACTTGTTGAAAATAGATCTATAATAGCCACATGAACGGCTAAAAATTATTGAAGCATTAATGATTTTTAAAAAAAGGAAAAGGCAACAGACAATAATATCAACTATAAACACGGCCACCTCGTATTTGGGAAATAAATAAACATTGCCATCCCTGTAGATACTTATAAAAATCTAAATATTCACTGATAAACATCCTTGATAATGTCTAACAATCGAAAGCATTTGGATATATAGAAGATTTGAAGAATATTTATGCACTATGCCTACAAAAAAATAGTCTTATAAATGCAAAAAACGAATAAAAACTTACTCACAGTAACTTGTCGATCTTTTTCAATAAAAATAGTATACACACACACACACACACACATATATATATATACAGATTTATATATATGTGTGTGTGTGTTATTGAGAAGAGAGATTGGTAGAACTAAAAGAGAGGGGTTGAGAACGAGAGGAGAGGGGGCTGAGCGAGAAGAGAGATTGGTAGAAGAAGGGGAGAGGGGGCTGAGCGAGAAGAGAGATTGGTAGAAGAAGGGGAGAGGGGGCTGAGCGAGAAGAGAGATTGGTAGAAGAAGGGGAGAGGGGGCTGAGCGAGAAGAGAGATTGGTAGAAGAAGGGGAGAGGGGGCTGTGCGAGAAGAGAGATTGGTAGAAGAAGGGGAGAGGGGGCTGAGCGAGAAGAGAGATTGGTAGAATAAGGGGAGAGGGGGCTGAGCGAGAAGAGAGATTGGTAGAAGAAGGGGAGAGGGGGCTGAGCGAGAAGAGAGATTGGTAGAAGAAGGGGAGAGGGGGCTGAGCGAGAAGAGAGATTGGTAGAAGAAGGGGCTGAGCGAGAAGAGAGTTTGGTAGAAGAAGGGGAGAGGGGGCTGTGCGAGAAGAGAGATTGGTAGAAGAAGGGGAGAGGGGGCTGAGCGAGAAGAGAGTTTGGTAGAAGAAGGGGAGAGGGGGCTGAGCGAGAAGAGAGATTGGTAGAAGAAGGGGAGAGGGGGCTGTGCGAGAAGAGAGATTGGTAGAAGGGGAGAGGGGGCTGAGCGAGAAGAGAGATTGGTAGAAGAAGGGGAGAGGGGGCTGAGCGAGAAGAGAGATTGGTAGAAGAAGGGGAGAGGGGGCTGTGCGAGAAGAGAGTTTGGTAGAACTAGAGGAGGGGCTGAGGGAGAAGAGAGACTGATAGACTTTGGGAAGTGGGGGCTGAGCGAGAAGAGAGATTGGTAGAAATAGGGTAGAGGGGTTTGAGGGAGAAGAGAAATTGGTAGAAGTAGAGGAGAGGGGGCTGTGCTAGAGGAGAGATTGGTAGGACTAGAGTAGAGGGGGCTGAGCGAGAGGAGAGATTGGTACACCTAGTGGAGAGGGGGCTGAGCGACAAGAGAGATTAGTAGAACTAGAGGAGAGGGCGCAGAGCGTGAGAAGAGTATGAATAGCGAGGTGTAGAGGGAGTGTGAAATTAAAGATTGGGAATGCCAGAGGAGATTCCTTAATTTGATTAAAAAAGAAAACAAAAAAAACACGTTCGGTTTATTTTTCTTAAATATTAATATATTTGAACTGATTTGCATCGGCAATATATACAGCTTTATTTCTCCTTTTTCAAATTCTGTCTATTATTATCATTATTCCTATTATCATTATTATTATTATTATTATAGATTATTAATAATAATAATATTTTTGATGATTTTAATACTTTGTCAACACTTTGTTATTATTTATCAGTTTAAAACAAACTCAACTCTTGTTTAAAATGGCGACTGTTTCTTTTTCACATGGGCAAGTCAATATCCTCTGCGGCGTCATAGGTTTCCGCGACAAAACAAAAACGGTCCGAGATGTGTTAGTGGGAAATTTAATCCAATTCAAAAGATCCTTTCCATCTCGTCATCTTTCTCTTCCCTTACCCGACCCGATTTCTAATAAGAACCAACTCCACCCGAGCCGCTATTCACGGTTTCTCGCTGAATACACAAATGATAGAAACAGCCGTCTCCTTCAATGAATATCGATCGCGCATGCGTTATCGCTGAATGACAGGAAATTTACCTAGGTGGCGCTACGCTGGCATCAGTCATCCAATGCTCGCCACCAGATCATTATCGGACTCTGTGTTGAATAGTATATTGCGGTCTCTTTTAAAAGCGATAGACATGTTGTCACCAGAAGTTCTTGTTTAGGATAAAGCGGGCGTATTGAAAATGCTGACCCTCCTCTAGTGAGTACAAAAGGGAGGCTGGATGCACATTTTGTATAGCTTCGGTATTACTGGTTTAAACGAAAGGTTCAGTGTTTTGATGCGAGTGAAAACATTTGAAGGTTTGTAGAAAGAATATCAAAAGTGGAAGATTAACAAAGTAATAATTTTATAAATGCTTCGTTAAAAATGAAAAGCATTTGATTAAATCTATTCTGCGTTAACTGTATGAAATTTCACCATACAAAAGAAATAACTCGACGACCAAACGATTTAATTGTGACGAGAAGACGAAAATAATGCCCTAGACCAGAGGTTCTCAACCAGGGGTAAATTTACATATATGTGTGTGTGTGTGTGTGATTAATAATTAATAAATGTTTATCGTACTAATTATACTGGTACCGTTTCATTCGTCATTGCTTTTGTAACCAACCTATTTTACACACACACACACACATACATACATACATATATATATATATATATATATATATATAGAGAGAGAGAGAGAGAGAGAGAGGTGTGGAAAATTGTGGCCATAGTATTTTTTTAATTTCGCGCATGTTTATTTTCAATTTTGGCGACGGCACAGTATAGTAGGGTCAGTTGGGTACCGGCTTTGGGGAAAAGAGCACCATGATGCAATTCACTCCACCAGAAATTTGAAAATGTCATGCTGGATTGCTTGGCATTCGCGCCGGAAAAATCCAATACGCACATTTCAGAGCATTTGAGTGTCAATCTGAGGACAATGCAAAGGATTCGGAAAGAATTGGATGAGTCTAATGTTGATTACGAAGGTACGGCAGCTCGGAAAATTCACTCTGATCGTTCTGATGAGAAATGAATTTTAGAATTTAGAATTTGTTTGTCAGGGCCACATACACAACGCAGAGACCTTCGTGAAGTGCCTTGAGGTGGTATTGCTGCCTTGGGTCAAGAGGGTGGCTGCTGGAAGAGCCTATGCCTGGCAACATTACTGTGCACCATCTGACCCAAGCAGAAGAACCCAATCATCGCTGTCAGCCAATTTCTGCAAACACATCACCTAACTCCCCAGACTGCAACCTCCATATTTATTCAGGGGGGGGAGTTGAATGAGAGGCCAACAAAACTCCTTGTCATATCAAAGATGGACTGAAAGCAAGGGTTATGGCAGCATTCTCAACCTGAAACAAGGAAACCGACCAGCAGAGTTGCAGAGGATTCCGAAATCATCTGGAGGCCGTGGTTGAAGCCAATTGCGATTTTATTGAATAAATTAACTCTTTAGTATTTCAAGATATTGTTATGTAAGTTTCGTAAATATAGCTTTTAAAATAACATGCAATTGGTATTTCTATTTTTGCGTTATTTAAACGACAAATTATTCACCACACATTATATATATATATATATATATATATATATATATATATATATATATATATATATATATATATATATATATATAAAAAGTGGACATGGAAGTCAGCACTTAGAGGCGACAGTCTGTTTCATGCTAGTGCAATCGTCAGGCGACTAGTGCTGTTATTTTTCTCGGCTATTTATATAAGGGTCAGTGGTGCATTATGGGTAGTCTATTTTGGCAGTTACTTTTACCGGAAGTCGCTTATTTATTTATTTATTTATGTCAAATTATTTTGCTTGTTTTTTGTTTTTTTTTTTTTTTTTTTTATCTTATATATTTATTTATTTATTTTTTTATTTTGATCGGTGTTTTTGGTTAACGTAGTAAAAATTTGTTTATATAGCTTATTGTTGGTAGTCTATAATGGCCGTCATATACCGGAAGTCGCTTGTTCGCTCATTTATTTGGGTCAAATTGTTTAACTTGTTTTTATTTATTTTCATTTTTATTTTTTGTCTTATATATTTGTTTATTTGTCATTGATTAAATCTATTTGTTGAATTTTGGGGTGTGATGTTGTGGTTTGTTCTGACTATTATTTTGGTGGGAACAGTTTTTTATTTTATCTATTTAGGTTGGTTATCTTTATTTGTTTTTTTTTAAACGGCTAATTTATCGTAATCGGTTGTTAGTTTATTTATGTATTTGGATGTATTTAGATCGATTTATTATACTTGTTGTTATTTATTTGTTATACTATATATTTTTGGCTTTCCGTTTTTAAGTAACGTAGTATATTATCTTTTATAAATGTTTTTTTAATTTTTTTATTTATATAACAGTTATAACTTTCGTCCGTTCTTTTGTTTTGATTTTATTTCGCATATTCTAACAGGTGTGGTTTTGTGATTTGTTTGGAGTAATTTATTTTGCTTATTTTATTGTTGTTTGTTTATATATTTATTTAGTTTTCTATTTTAAGTTACGTAGTAAAAATTTGTTTTCATGTCTGCATTTTGAGATTAGCTCGGATCTTCCCAGATCAAAATAAATTATTAAATAAAAGATCCGAGCTAATCTCAAAATGCAGACATGAAAACAAATTTTTACTACGTAACTTAAAATAGAAAACTAAATAAATATATAAACAAACAACAATAAAATAAGCAAAATAAATTACTCCAAACAAATCACAAAACCACACCTGTCTATTTAGCTATCTTTGCCGCCATTGTCATAAAGTTTACATAAAAAAAAATTATAATCTGGCAATATACATATTTATTTATACATTCTAATACATTTACTTGGTTTTAAAAAGAAATATAGTATATTAAATATTAAAAATAAAATTTTTAGAAATGTGGTCAAAAGCCTAAATAGTCCCTCAAAATGTTTAAATATACAAATAGAAAAAATACCGTAAGATTTTTTGCCGTTAAAAATAAAATTAAAAAAAAAAACCCCAGACGACCTGAATTTAGCGGATGTCAGAATTTGTTGAAAAATACATCCCTACCCATCCCTAAACATAACCCCGCTTCCGAATGTAACTATTAACTGAGACAACGAAAATTAAAAAATTGAACCCCCTACCACCCTTTGTCTTGATGAATGGATTCCTCGGTATCCTTGGAAACAATAAATTATGAATCTTTGCCGTGACTTTAACAACCGTCAATTTTTAAAAATAAGTTATTCCAAAATTCGCTTGACGAAGAAATGGAACTAATTTCTTTGGTTTAATAACAAAATTAAATTCAAGGGATTTAGCTTCCATTTTTGAAACATGGTTATCACTGTATATATATATATATAAAACAAATCCTAATAAGCCAGATACTACCTACCTAGGTTTCACCACGTGGGATCATTTAACTTATCACTCGTTCTTTTTTTTCTTCTTTGTACCAAAGATTTTAAGATACTCGACGATTTCTTTCGCCCTGTTCTGGGGTTTCTGGATCTTTCCATTTTGTTCTCCATTTTTCCTCGGATGCCAATGTGTTTGAAAATTGTGCTATTCAGGTTTTTTCATCCATCGAGTTTAAATAGATTTACATTATATATATATATATACCGGCCTGAATGCCCGAGAAATTAATATACATACATACATACATACATACATACATACATACATACATACATACATACATACATATATATATATATATATATATATTTTCTATGAAAATTTCTCGGGCATTCAGGCCGGTAAATGTTGGTTAATACTGTTTATTATAAAACAGAGCATTTGCTTAAATATTTGTATCTATAAAAAGAATGTATAAACATAAAACGTCTTAATATATATATATATATATATATATATATATATATATATATATATATATATATATACATTATATATAAATATATATATATATATATCAGAGAAGTGTTGAAGCATATTTATGTTATAATAAATTATATATATATATATATATATATATATATATATATATATATATATATATGAGAAGCGTTGAAGCATATTTATGTTATAATAAATTATATATATATATATATATATATATATATATATATATATATATGAGAAGCGTTGAAGTATATTTATGTTATAATAAATTATTATATATATATATATATATATATATATATATATATATATATATATATATATATATATTGGTGCGCTCGTGTGTATATCAAGTTATTCTGTGTTTGATTTCTTCGTTTAAAGGCATATCAATTTAATGCTGAATTTTATTTTATATATTTTATATTATTTTTTTATTTTTATTTATTTTTATAGCGAGCTTTGACGTAATAAAAATATGATAAATGTTATTCTACTTTCACAATTGAATACATGGTAGATGATACTCAGCTTTTGTGCATATACATGTTTGTGTGGTCATAATTACTAGAGGCAATATGTGTGTTTTATGTTGTAGTTTTGTTGAAGCTATATCTTGGAATACAGTTTGATTTCTTTAAGAAATATTATATGGATTAATTTCATAAAATATTTCTTTCATGTTGTTTTGTTGATTTTGTTTTGCGGCATATCAACACCTCTATGGGTTATTTAATGCCGAAATCCAAATATTTTGTACGCAATTGTATACCTTCAACTACAATAATATATATTTTGGTCATTTTGGTATAAAATTTATTGTTGGCCATTTTCCTATATGTAATTTTTTATATAGAAAAATATATCGCTGGTATTTTTATAATTTCATACGTTTTTGTTTGGGGTGGAGGTTAACTATTTTCCCTTAGGTACGTTTCCAGGTTAGGGTGGGCTTGGGAAGAGTAGCAATTAAAGAGTGGTTTTATACTCCTCAATATTTCCAATTTCCTGATTAGAAGACTTGCTGCCGGATGTAGTTTATCGTCATACCCAGGACTAAGTTATACTTAGAGTTTGCATTACATCTGCTTGTGTTCTTACCAATTATTTGTTTTTTTTTACTTTAGTTTTTTCTTTACTTTTCTTTACTTTTTTTCCTCGACATTGTAAGCGCCAATTAGTCGCAAGCAGTCTGAAAAGTGCGAAATCTCTCTATCCATTTAGAAGTCTCGAGTCTGAAATGAAAGTACAAATGAATTTGGTTTTGCCGAGAGTTGATTTATTGGCAATCTAAAGACATTCTTTCTTCCACCCCAAATTGGCAATCACTTACGATAGCAAATGCTAACAGAATTCTTCACTCTCGCAGAACGCAATAAAAAAAATGCTACTGCAACAACTTGAACGTATGTCTCCAAGAAAAGGGCCGTTAATATCAACAGAGCTATCCCACAAAAAAAAGGTATTTACTCTTTTTCCCATTAAGATAACCCAAGGCAAACGGTTTTCCCAAAAGTAGAAACACACTCATCTTTTTACTAAATACACTAACGCAAAGGCTCAACAGCAGCTCAATGTAGAGGAGCTAATATTCGAAATGGCTGTGGTTAATCTGCGGAGTGATATACGAAATTGGTAGGAGGTGGGAATTATGAGAATGAGGTGAACAATTGATCTTTGACTTGAAGAGGTCAAGTTTAAAGTGTTCATGGAAGCAACCCTGTGGGAGCACGACCCACAAACTAGCAGTTCTGAAGAAAACAATCATTGTAGAACTTCCTTCTTACATTTAAAACATCGGGAAAATAACTCTTTATTTCGCTTACTGGAGTAGACTGTTCACTTTTAGAGGGGAATTAACAGGAGATAACTGATAACTGACATCCATTAAACATGGCACGTGGAACTAGAACAGTCTACCCCAGTGAGTGAAATAAAGGGTTCAATTCGACATTCCAACCACCTGAAGAAGGACGGAGCGTACAACGACCGAAACGTTGAAATAAACA
>OZ038498.1:104546478-104553978 GCA_964036315.1 Acanthosepion esculentum | reverse complement strand
GAAAGGATTTGCCATATGAAAAGGAAAGGTCGACAACTCTAGCAGAACACTTGCTTCAGTCGACGAACGCAGAAAATGATATGAACGTTGTCACCGATGACGTCATACATTTCCTTGAAAGGAATCGATTTACGAATAAGTGAATGACACTGGATGCATATGACTGATGTGATCTCAGAGAAGTGTCAGGTGGCATCTGGCGAAAGAAAAAAAGATTTTTCCAGAAATTGATAATGTTAAGTAGCAAAACAAATCATATAATAGATTTCTCCAGGGAAATAAAATAAAGCTAGCTCTGTCTCTCTGTCTCTCTTTCTCTCTCTCTCTCTCACACACACACTCTCACATACACACGCGCACAACCAGACGTAGATTTACATTCACACAGAGGCACGTTTTTTAATCAAATAAAGAAAAATTTAGAAAACCTGCACCAATTAAACATGTTTCGCTATTTATTTAGCTGCATCAGAAATTTTTGAAATTAAAAAATACTAAGTTACGTCTCAATTTTTAAATTTCATCTAGCGTTGTTTTCATTGGTTAAAATGTCACGTGTTAATTATATGGCGTTAGTGTGTACACTACAGTTTAAAAGTTTGAAGTGACCCCCAGAATTAGCATGGGATGAACTTGACAGAAAAAATGAAAAAGAACTCTAAGAGTCATTGAAAAAAATAATAGAATCAATTATCAAACTTATACTTCGAGAAACTTTTGCAACAAATGCCAGGAATTTGTGCTGCAGTAATGAAGGCCAAAGGAGGACATTTTGACGAGAGTAAAATTTAACCAGAAAATGATTTTTTCTTTTTGTTATAATAAAATTTCTGATAAAATATGTCTGACTGTTTTGTTAACCATTTATAATAATTTTCTTTTATTTAAAGTACAAAACAATTACTTTTGGCGCCAATTTAAAAAATTACGACGGTTGGCCACAAACATTTGTACATATATATATATATATATATATATACATATATATATATATATATATATATATATATATATATATATATATATATATATATATATATATATATATATATATATATATATATATGCAGTCCTTGGTATGATAATAAAGTACATCTGTCAGAAAGGCTCCTAATCAGAAGATTGATTGTTTTGAGGAGCATGAAGCCACTTCTTAGTTGCTGTTCCCAGGTTCAATCGGACTCAAGGTGATAGCATCTGTGAAAATCCCAAAAAGTAGTGACCTTCAACAGCAAAAATAAACGAATTGAAAAGATTTAGATGTTCGATCCTAGAGTACGTCATATCGCATCTTGAAAATAGAATTTCAGTTAACCTGTTATTGAGCGTTTTCAAATCTAAAAATTGCCTTTTCATGGTTCCCTATGACTTAACCTAGGATCGAACACCTAAATCTTTCCAATTAACTTGCTTAATATTCATGAGCAAATTAGTAAATTTTGAGTCACTGTCAAATATATACTTATTGCAAAATAAAACCATCTGCCTTTGTCCGTCGAATGACGAA
This sequence comes from Acanthosepion esculentum, assembly GCA_964036315.1. Taxonomy (NCBI): domain Eukaryota; kingdom Metazoa; phylum Mollusca; class Cephalopoda; order Sepiida; family Sepiidae; genus Acanthosepion; species Acanthosepion esculentum. Next base: position 104,552,471 of record OZ038498.1, on the reverse strand, counting down.
ACGCGTCGGCTAAACTTAGTTTAGTTTTCTTCATGTCTTTTCATTCATTTTGTCTCTACAGATATACACAGACGCACACCCACACACGCATATATATATATATATATATATATATATATATATATATATATATATATATATATATATATATATATATATTGATGTATGTTTCATTAAATAATATTGACAAGTGTTGTCTATTTTATGTAAATTCTTTTCATATCGTCTGATAACCTTAATAACATTAACATTAAACAATGAAAGAAAATCACAATATTGATACATATTTTTTAATCCAATCTAAGCTTTCGGCTTACATAAGCCATTATCAAAGATGACAATTACATTTCAATATATCAAACAATACACGGACAAAACAATAATGATAGTCTGTTTCTGTTTACATGGAAGATTTCCAAGCATATATATATATATATATATATATATATATATATATATATATATATATATATATATATATATGTATATATATATATATATATATATATGTATGTATATATATATATGTATATGTGTATATATATATGTATATATATATGTAAATATATGTATATATATGTATATGTATATATATGTATATATATATGTGTGTATATGTATATATATACACGAGTAATGAGTATTTATTTTATATTTATTAGTCATCAGACACACTTCTTCATAAAAATAAAATTTAAAGAACGTATGATTCAAACATTTACTATGATGCAACATAGTATATATATATATATATATATATATATATATACACGTCTGATGAGTATTTATTGCATATTGATTAAAATTCAAACATCTACTGATGATGCAACATAGTATTATACAGTTGGTTCGAAGTTTAGATTTTTATAAATTAAAATACATTACTATATCCAATTATTAATACACACTTAAATTACGGTAATATTTTTGAATGAAACATGAACAAAGACCCCATTATGATCAATCTCTGGCACATTTGGGCTTGTTCAGCACCCACAGAGTCCACCAGTGGGGTCTATTGTGCCAAACTCATTTCCAGTTACTGGGTGAGGTCGCATAGTCTGTCATGATGAACAACGCCCAAACCCTCGGTAATATCAGTTCATTAAGAATGTTCTACGTGAAAACACAGACGTGGTCACACACACGCGTGTGTTGGAGTACAAGAGAGAATATAAGAACAGAGACATTTTTGGCAGAAAAAAAAAACGATTCAGCCAATGTCGGCCTTGCGTGAAGATTTTCAGTTTCCTTGCACGTCTCTGCGAAGAGAAATGCGCGTGCACACATGGTGAACGGAATCAGAACAGAATTGCTTCTGGCAGCAAAGGACTGCTCGGCGCAGTGTGAAATTTGTCATCGAGCAATTAAGACGTGAAATGGAGCGAGAATGAAGGTCGATGAGCGGAAGTAGGAAAAGGCTTCTTTTCATTGGTCAAAACTTCTGTCCAATTGCTCGAGAGAATCAACCGTCTCACCGAGAGGATGATTACGTCCTTGATACGACCTCTTAGGGCTACTTTGTTCGAACGCTTCGATTTTACGAGTATGACAGGACGGAACGAATGTCTTTCCTAGAATACTAAAAGAAAGTGCATACATAATTTTTATTTTTGTAATATGTAATATACGAGAGTAAGTAAAAGAAGTATCCGCCCGTTCTCCATAACTTATCTTTAGACAAGACAATTTTTGACTTTTCCCCGTGTTTAATTTGTAACAGAAAATAACTGCTCTATTCGCCAAAGTTATTTATTTATTCCACACTGACCTGAGAATAGCAATATCTCCAACAATTTTTATTGAAACAAAGCAAGTTCAGTTGACCCTTGATGACAATTCCAGAACAAAGTAAATATAAACAATTTTTTGTTCTATTCTCTGCCAGCCGCAATAATGGAGAAAGCATTACCTCGAACCATCGCCAGAGAGACACGCTGCATTAGCCACTCCGTTTCGCCAGGCTCGTCCCTTAATCGAGACGCAATCGCGCCAATCCTCCGAAGGAACGCCATTGAACGATGGCCGATAACCCCAGAAATCTCCACTGCGACACGAGTAAAAAAAAAAAAATCTATCAGCAAGAAAAGAATATTTATCTATGATAATGTACTGTGTTCCTATTTATCTGTGCGTCCCGGGCGACGGACCCCGGCTCAACCGCGGACCTGATCAAATTACCGGCCGAAAATGTATCCGGACAGGTCGCATCCCAAATCAACGACATCCCCATTTTAAAAGGGAAAATCGTAATGCCATCCGGCCGCTTTCCATCACCGCGGTCGAGGCCTACGGGTTCGATTTCGGAAGGGAACCCAGCTGCATCCTAACCTCTTTTGATGATGTCGTTAATTGCTGCATGCCGTGGAAAGCGGCCGGCACTATGACGATAGGAGAGAGGATGCAAACCAAACTCATCGATGGAGGCTCCACATCTGCATCTGTGACGCTCACATAATCTGAGTCTAAGACGGGTCGCGACTCCGACCCGAGTGCATTCATCATCTAGAAGGGTACCGGTAGATGAAGAGGGCACTGCGTTAAGCCAGGCGACACTACTCGGTTGTGAAGCAGATATCAGACAGGCGACGCGATGCTGATCTAGAGAGAGCCTCAAATTAGTAAAATTGGCCTCGCATTTTATTTTATACCAGCTTTTTTGTTTTGATGTGTCTAGTGGGATAGAAAGTAATTCTTGGGCCCAGACGCTGCAAGCTTGTTCGAAAGAACTACCCGAGAAACACTGAGACGTTCCACCGACTGTCTAATCAATTAATTCGCGACTGGACGAAAGTGAAGAAAGATATGCTGGAAGAGCATAGCAATATCTAAAATCAAATTATGGAGTCGATTCGGCTATCTAGCCTTGGTTGGCAGTCAATTTAAGAGGAGGCAAAGGTGAAACCACTCTATTTCCCACGAACTCATGGGTATGAGATCTATAAAGAGTCATTAACGTCAACTAGCGACACAGTAACTTAATATCATGGAAGTGTCTAGACTTTTTATGGGCTAAAATCAGGTTAGATGTTTGGAAACCAACTAGGCTGATTATAGCAGGGCTGCAATAGAGCTTGAACCGGATATGATGGTTGGTGACACACGGATCAGGCTTTCCGTTTCCGAAATCGCGGGATATTTGATATCCCTAAATATACGGTGTCACGTGTGTGCTGGGAAACACCTGACGGGAGGCATTACGGCACACGAGGGACAGCACAGTAATCGCGACAGTAAGCTTCTGTCTAGAATTGTTTGTGGCAGAGCCGAATTACTATATAATATCGCTGTTCCTAAATGGCAGCGAGCGCTGAACAAGCTAATCAGAGATGAAGAAGACACTTGAAGCATCGGAGATAATTACGGCCACTACTAAGAACAAAAAGGGTGAACCCGAAAGCTCCTTTCTATCCTTTCAGAATTATTTGCAATATTTTTTTCCTGGACTTTATTGCTTATACATTACTTTCTTGTAAAGGAAGTATTATTCATTTTGTACCAATTTCTTCCTTATATACACCTACATAATTGTTTCTTTGGACTCGAATCGACTTGTTCATATTTGATTTTTTTTCCTGCTTAGCCCGATTCTCGCCCCACCGAACTTGCAGGTAAACCAGCTGAATCTTCCGGGGACTACGATTTGTTAATCGCTTACCGGGATCAAAAAAATTACAAAGTGACTGGAAAGTGGAATCGATTCGACATTGTGAACCAGAGACTTTGATTGAACCGTATAATACTAGACCAGCACAGGACCAACGGCCGGTCTAGTAGAATAGATCGATTCCAGTGCGGCCAGGATAAGTGTTATACTTTAAGCTTGCATATGCAGGTGGTGTAATGGATAACGACTCGGAACTGCAAAATTCACCTCTTCTTTTACCCCCAGCTATGGGTTAATTAGTAGAACTTGTACCAGTAAAAATCATTATTATGTCAAAATAACTAAAACATTTTTGTAGAGTAGGAATCAGAGTACTTCCTTCTCTTCCCTACTGTGATAATGGACTGCTCCTACTTATAAATATGACAAGTAGGTACATTAGAGTGAGATTTAAGTAGGATTTGATTTTTCCAAGTCTTCCCGTTCTCTTTATAAGTATTTAATAATCCTCGAAACCCTCTCTAAATGCGGTTTTGAAAAAAGACAAAACAAATCTAAAAATAGTTTCTGGCGTTCTGCAAAAGTTTGATAACCTGTAAAAACAAATCAATCAAAAATCTATGTAATGACCAGGCTCGACGTTGCTTAACTTCAGTATAGTTATAAGAAACCACCAGAATTGCAACTTTATTCTCTTTAATTACGCCTAGATGTGTGTTTTTCAAAGACCTTCATTCCATCGGAACTCTCCAGTGATTACAAAACAAAATGATATTGCAATTGTGTTTTTTTTCCTCCGTGTTTGTTGCGGGAAATTGTGCAAATCAGCGAGTGTAGAAAATGAAACGTCGATTAAATAATCCCGACTTTCGTTATTGCCAGCTGCAGCCATCTCAGGAAAATCTATTCGTGTCAACACCCTGGCGCATTATGAGAAAGGACTGTGTGCATCACCTGGTGCAAATATCCCTACCATTATGCACATTGCAATACACATTGCATCAAAATTCAGAAAGTAGCAGAGACTCAATCATAAATACAAAATATGCCATTAATGAAAAGTATCTTTCATCTACTCTCATCAGCTCTCTGTATATCTATATCTATCTTATTTTTTAATCAGATCACCCGAAATAAGGCAATAAAGCCACTACGACCCAAGGTGTTACTGAGTGTTAGAGAATATGAGAAAAAACTACTATTAAGGAGAGAAGACAATAAAAGAACAAGAATTAAGAAGACAGAAGATAACGATTGACATTGCATTTTAAATTTTTGAAGATCAAAGGCAATAAAGCCACTAGGACGCAAGGGGTTACAGTGTGTTAGAGAATATGAGAAAAAACTATTATTAAGGAGAGAAGACAATAAAAGAACAAGAATTAATAAGACAGAAGATAACGATTTGACATTGCATTTAAATTTTTGAAGATCAAAGGCAATAAAGCCACTAGGACGCAAGGGGGTTACTGAGTGTTAGAGAATATGAGAAAAAACTACTATTAAGGAGAGAAGACAATAAAAGGACAAGAATTAAGAAGACAGAGATAACGATTGACATTGCATTTAAAATTTGAAGATGAAACTTGACTAGGAAGAAAAGAAGCAGGAAGAGAGTTCCACAAGCGAGAAGTGTGAGAGAAGAAACAGTTAGCATAGAACTTGCGGCTTCATCTAGCCGATTCAGCTGTAAAATGATGAGTCGTTGCTCCGAATTTAATACTACGCTTAAATTCATTAGGTCTAGGCGCCATTGAGGAAAATTCATCAGAACAATTGCCATGAAAGTATTTATAGAAAAGGCACGGGAAGCTGCGTTACAGTGGTGGGAAAGGGACTGAAGACGAGATGCCAGGTCAGAATAAATAATATTGCAGAGTCTTCTATCAAGAATCTCTAAATATATAGCAGGACAGCACCAAAACTTAAGTAGACCACCAGACGTACAAATTTGTAAAATAAACTTATACATATGTAAGATAGATTCTCGGGATAAAAAAACTGACTTGCATGGAAAAGGTGAACCAAGTTTCCGAGAAGCAGATCTAGGAATTAATTCAATATATTTCCACTTCATGACAGTGAAAAATGTAAACCTGAGAAGCCGGAGCGAATCACTCACTTGAGGTTAGCATCAGCCATGGTGATGGAAGTTAGAAAGAGGACACAAAGAATATATATATATATATATATATATGTTAATCTCTCTCTTATTTTAATTCCTTTTCTCATTCTCTCCCCCCCTTTCTCTCTCTAGATGTAAATATCTCTCCTGGCATCTCACTCTTATCTTAAAAACCACGAATAAGTAAAATTGCTAATATTCTATCAATGTTTCAATTTGAAGAAAGCATATTCAGTGACAAATTTTAGGAAAAGAGAGAGA
>OZ038498.1:104530243-104546278 GCA_964036315.1 Acanthosepion esculentum | reverse complement strand
GTTTAAAATTGGTTCAAGTTATTGGAACACCCTTTATATATAATATATATATATATATATATATATATATGAACCTAAAGGGCCAGGCAACCTACCTAGGCTTCACCTACGCGGATCGTCAGGGTACGTACCCTGACGATCCGCGTAGGTAAAGGACAGGTCTATATCCCACCACTTTCTACAAGCCTAGAGGAAACTTAAGTTGAGAATCACTGAGTCTCAACGGGTTTTCAATCGAAGTATGGTCGGGCGAACAAGCCGGCTGCTTCACAAAACGAGTGATTTTGAAATACATTTTATTCGGATATATTAGAAATTTCGTCGAATATAACGGTGTATTTTTATACTTAAACATTGTTTTTCATTTTCTTCTTAAACCAGGGATCCGTGAGTAAAGTTCAAATGTCAATGTCTGTCACAATCTGTCTGCATCTAATCATTTACTCAGCATTTCATGATACATTCCATAATATACCATCATTCCCGCATTGTTGACGTCTTTGTCCAGCCCGTCTGGCCCCCTCGAGGTTAGTACGACATTTATCGCTTATACAATTTGGTCTTTACGCATTCAGTTGGCGAATACATTCGGTTTTTCCGATGGATGTATTTAAATAAGCCTTGTGATGGATCAAATATATCCTAGCAGTTGATGGAGGACGCACATCTCCATATAGTGATTCTTTGACACCTCCTCGATGCTAAAAAGCCTAATGATTTCATAGCTTGACAAAGATGGATAGTCTCTCTTCTAATACTGGTCATAGATCCGGGAGACAGAATCACCAATTTGGTATTAGTAGAACTGCACCAGAATCGTCCAAGAACGGCACAAAATTCTTCCACAGTTCTCAAATAATTTTCCAAACCGTTTTATCTTGTCCAAGTGATGAAATTATTAACACATTTCTTTACATTTACACAATTTTCATTGTTCCAACTGCTATCTTCATCTTTATAGCCATACTCACAACGTTTCCGTTGGTTCTACTCTCGGCCATCTTCAGGTGATATATGTTAGAAATTCGATACGAAACCTTTATTTAGTAAATGGAGGTGGATTGTTTTAGTTTCCACGTGCCATGCCTTTTTATATAGTAAAGTTTGAGTTAATTTCCCTTAGTAACTCATCACTCCAAGAATATGATCACCTTTGCTGTGGCCAGGATTTGAAATCGCAACTCTCTGGGTCAAGTCGCTTTTTGGATTAGTCAAAGAATTGCGAGTTCAATACATGAGTTCCCAGGTTCGAATCCTGTGAAGAACGCATATTTTTTTCTAATAAGACTTCTCGAATTTTCAGGTTGGTAGACGGAAATAAATAAATATACTAAATAATAATAAATAAAAGAAAACACTACTCAAATGTAAGTATCAAACAAATATGTATGTGTGTATATGTGTGTGTGTGTGTGTGTGTGTGTGTGTAAAATAAATAAATCCTAATGAGCCAGGTACTATCTACCTCGTACATGGGATCATCAGGGTGAACCAGGAGCGCAACACTGTACGTCTACTTGGTCTCACCCACCGAGTATATATATATATATATATATATATATATATATATATATATATATATATATATATATATATATATATATATATATATATATAATTCTGTTCGTATCTATCTATCTATCTCAGTTCATATCTGTCTATCTATCTATCTATCTATCTATCTATCTATCTATCTGACTCAGTTCATATCTATCTATCTATCTATCTATCTATCTATCTCAGTTCATATCAATCTATCTATCTATCTATTGATTTATTTATTTATATAAGCAATTCAGCCCAAACAAGCCGGAAGTGACCCCAGCAAGCAAGGGGTTACAGAGGATTGAGAATAAGAGCAAAGAGGCATGTTTGGGGAAAGGATGCAGAGAAGGACGGGGAATAAGCATATATATATATATATATATAGATAGATAGATAGATAGATAGATAGATAGATAGATAGATAGATAGATAGATAGATATAGATAGATAGATAGATAATGAACAGACAAGGATAGATAGATAGATAGATAGATAGATAGATAGATAGATAGATAGATAATGAACAGACAAGGATAGATAGATAGATAGATAGATAGATAGATAGATAGATAGATAGATAATGAACAGACAAGGATAGATAGATAGATAGATAGATAGATAGATAGATAGATAGATAGATAGATAGATAGATAGATAGATAGATAATGAACAGACAAGGATAGATAGATAGATAGATAGATAGATATGAACAAACTGAGACGTCTTTCTGTCGTGTTTTGCGAATCCCTTCCTAGCTGGCATTCTTTTTTCGCTTCGTAAATCAAATTAAAAACGCATTACGCGTTAATATTATATTCACAATGCGCATGCGCACAGGCCAACGCGACACCTTGCGTCATATCCTCAGCCCAGCCGCGCACAATGAAATTCGCACCCAGCTAATCTCAACGGGCATGGAAGGAATAGAGCATATATGGTGAGAATGAAATTGTTCTGGCTTAATCAAAAATGAAAAACGCGAACCAAGGAAAGATAACCCTGCGTTGCCTGCGTCGGAATGATATCGAATTCGTCGGTCGTCTTCAGTCGTATTGTTTGCTTGTAACCGATTCTCTTTTAACAAAGACAAATCCATAAGATTTGTTTAATTAAGGCTGTCATATTATCGCTTTATTTAAGGAGCCACAACGCATACTAAAGTGATGCGATTTCGACAAATATGTTTGCATATATATATATATATATATGTGTGTGTGTGTGTGTGTGTGTGTGTGTACAGACGATCCTTAAAAATCCATTCGGTTACAATTTATTTCATGAATATACAAGTATTCATCTCTTCAGACCGAACTTTTTAATAAATGGACTCAATAATTTATCCAGACTCATATCATATATAGTAATATAATATATTATCATATATAGTAATATAATATATTGTTATAACTTCAATTACCATATATATATATATATATATATATATATATATATATATATATATATATATATATATATATATATATATATATATATATATATATATATATATATATATATATATAACATAATTCATTGAGCCCAGGAAAATTTTCAACAGAATGCCAAAAGCACTGGACGGCCATATCGTTCTATTAGGGACTCATCAGCAGTGCGATTACCACTACCTAGAATCGAACCAGGTCCATTTTGATACACCGCAACCGTCATAACAAGTGTACCACGGTCCCCGGTGACGAAGAAAACACAAACTAGACTCGATATAGACCCGTTACTCACTCAGTTTCGCAGTAATACTCATCCAAGTATTCAGATAACCGCAGAACAGCGCCCCAAGAGCCACTTCTTCTTTTAAACTCTTAGCCGCTCCTCACGAGCATTAACGGGGTCAAGCAAGGATATACAGTTAAGACATTTTGGGGGAATTACAGTAATCATAGGTAGTAATTCATCGGTCCAGAATAATCTTGAACAGAATGCAGAAAAAAAGCACTGGACGGTCGTTTTGTTCTATTTTGGGATATATATATATATATATATATATATATATATATATATATATATATATATATATATATATATATATATATATATATGTGCGTGCGTGTGCGTGTGTGTGTGTGTGTGTGTGTGTGTGTGTGTGTGTGTGCGTGTACAGACGATCCTTAAACAATTTATTTCATGAATATACAAGTATTCATCTCTTCAGACCGAAGTTGTTAATAAATGGAGTCAATTTATCCAGACGAAAGTAAAAGAGAGAAAAAAAAAAAGAAAAAAAGGAAAGGAAAAAAATTAAGTCAAAAGAGGAAGGGAGAAAAATTACAATATAATTTTTTTTTAAATTGAGGGGGAAGAGAGAAAGAGAGAGAGAGAGAGACTTCGAGAAGAGTGAGGGAGCAGAGAGAGAAGGAGAGTGTGAGAAAGGGAGAGAAAGAAAAGAAAGGAAGGCAGAATTAAATATGAGCCGATAGGGTCACCTAGAAATGATTTTTTCTTTAAGGGATGAATTTTTAATATATAGGGTAAGGGAGGTGGTGATCAGACTTAAAATAGATACAGTTAAGTCTCTCATAATCATGTCATTTTCGACAGCAAAATAATCATCGCATTATAATCATCACAATCTCAAATTAATAATAATAATAATAATAATAATAATAATAATAATAATTGACATAAATAAAATAAAGTAATTTAAATAAAATAAAATTTTTTAAAATATATAAAAAATACATAAAAATATATATTTATATAAATGTTTGAATTTATAGATTTAGATACACGAAACCGCATTTTTTTCCTTTAGAAAGCTAACCTTTTTTCTGGACAGCACTTCATCAGAAGAATCCTTGACAACTAGTCTTATGCTAACGAGAATCGCAGAGTGATAGACAAACATAGAAGAAACGAAGAACTACGATTAAAATACAATCCTTATAAATACGTTGGACATTATTTTAAGTGGGGGTGTCTAAGTAGTGCACCACTAGCAGCGGTTTACCTACTTTACGACGCTAGCGAGTATTGTATTTTGTTGATGTTATAAAGATTACCATTTCATTTCCAACGTCCGTTTTGGTTATTCCTCATTCAGTAACCCTTTCTAGGTTACAACATCAGCGTTGTTTGACTATTGTCTCACATAATGGATGACTCCTTGAATATCCCACCATACACTCAACATGATCTTCTTTGGATAAGGTTCTCCTCTCAGTTGCTGAGCAGGTCCATTTTCACCTGATTGATCCATTGATGATGGCACTTAACATTATGATAAAGGATCCCTTTCTCATCACCAGTAACGAGCTTGACTAAAAAAGGCACTTGAAGTTGTCATGTAAGCAATGACTCACAACAATTGACACATTGTTGGTGATTCTCTGGAGACAGGCAGTGAGGAACCCAAACGAGGCTATGCCGAAGAGCAAAGTCTCGTCCGGGGAGGTAGACAGATACCCGATCCCGTATATGCGGGATCTACAGGCAATTTTTGCTCGAGCCCACCTAGGCGAGGTAAATACCGTAATATGCTGTCTGAGTAGTTCACCATTAGCAGTGGTTTACCTGCTTCACGCCACTGGCGAGTATTGTATTTTTTTGATGTTATAAAGGTTACCATTTCATTTCCAACCCCCCTCTTGGTTATTCCTCATTCAGTAACCTTTTCTAGGTTACTACAATTTCTGAGATTAGGTATTGTAACTATTTACACTATTTACATTTTCGAACTGTTATCCTCATCTTTATTGTCATATTCACGACGTTTTGGCAGTTGTATGCTCCGGCCACCTTCAGGATCTGTCTACATTTCTGTTACATACCATGCCTATGTACACTAATGTGCTTCTTAGACAGGAATCGAACCTGTAATCCCCAAAGGAAACCATCATTTGATCTGATGTGGTGTTAATCATTCAGCCACAAAGAAGCTTCTGGTTGGCAAAGTCCAAATTACTGTTTATAAACAGCAACTCTTCGACGATCTTTCTCGAACGATCATATCTGCTCACGAAAGGTCTACTAAATACTGGAGTAGAGGTACTGATTTAGCTCAATGACAATATGTATATTTGCATTAATCCTAATATATATATATATATATATATATATATATATATATATATATATATATATATATATATATATATGATCGAACTCACTATTCGGTCGAAGAAATTGATCTAGCGATAAAAAATTGCTAACCATTACACCACATTGAAGTTCTCAAAAACGATTTTCTAACGATTTATAATATATATATATTTTCTAACGATTTATAATATATATATATATATATATATATATATAAACGATTTTCTAACGATTTATAATATATATATATTTTCTAACGATTTATAATATATATATATATATATATATATATATATATATATATATATATATATATACATATATATTATAAATCGTTAGAAAATCGTTTTTGAGAACTTCAATGTGGTGTAATGGTTATCAATTTTTTATCGCTAGATCAATTTCTTCGACCGAATAGTGGGTTCGATCATATATATATATATATATATATATATATATATATATATATATATATATATATATTCTCCATCAAGATATTCATTCTGTAGTTCACTGCTATCATCAAGCAGAAACATTTTTTCTCCTGATGATGGCCATGTTTGCCGAAACTAGTCGAGGAATCTAAATGAAATAATAATAAAAACGAAAGAATATTAATATACATCCCAGTGTGCCTGAAGATTTTAATTTTTTTAATATTTTTTATTGTTCAATATATATATATATATATATATATATATATATAGGTAGCTTCATGAAATCGCTAAAAAAATGTGCATAACTAGATAAAAACGGCCTTACACTTGACGAATACAAAATTTTATCTTTCTAAATATTTATGTTATTATTAAGAGGAAAGATCAAATTTTTTGCTCCATTCAAATTGAACGCTTTTTCTGATTAACCAGCTAGGTATGGCTGCTAGTAATGGCAATAATCGATCAGAGAGTAGATGCAGATTTTACTAGCGAAGCAAAGATTAAAATTTCGCGGATGTCTGTGAGAAATGAAGAAAAATAATGGATCATCAGTTTGGAAGGAAATTCTGTAGAAAATGTAAAGATGGCAATCATAAAAATGATAACACGGTACTTCGAGATTGTCTAATAGTTAACAAGCTTCCCTCGCGAGATCAATGACGACTGAATAGTGAGTTTGAACCTCACTGGATACTCCGTAATTTCGGCCTTGTGCCAGATCTATGCTACGCTTGGAATATCATTGGATTTCAGTGTCGCACTTTCCGTCCTCCCGTAAAATTCAATCAGTGCTGTTCAAACAAAAGCTATAAATCGAATGAAACCCTATGGCAATTCTTTTTATCTTTATATGGCAAAAAATCCAAGTGTACTTCAAAGTGGGGTAATTGTTAGCGAGCTTGTCTCGCTAGATCAATTACGACTGAATAGTGAGTTCAGTCCTCACTAGGTGCCCCACACTTTCAGCCTTGTGCCACATCTAAAATACGTTTAGAAAATCACCATGCAAATGACAATGTTATCAAAATAACGCGCTATACTGCGGAGAGTCCTGGAGTAGTGACAAGGCAATTGTCCCTCGATTTTTAGTGATCTACTTTAAATGAAATCTCTTTTCTCTCTACGGATTACTCTTCTTCTATATCCGTAAATTGTCAAGACCCCATAATTGTTGTTATTCGTCACCTTCGCCACAAGTTTGAATTCAAAGTGATCTTTCACCTGGACTGGCTGTCATAAAAGTTTAGACTAACCTGATATTCAACTTTCAGCTGGAGGTCAGGTAAAAACATGGCTTCACGCCATTACCACGGCCATTTTTAGTGAACTTAACATACCCGACCTGGATTCGAACTCAGCTCATCGATTCCACTTTACTCGTAGACAATAGTAAGTCAAACATAAAATAAGGAGAACTAGTAATGGTTCTCGAATATTTAATCTACTCATAATTTATTAGTATTATATTGATCTTCCTTTATTTAAGTACTAGTCTATCCGTGCCGTGAAAAATGGCGCAATTCTAAAAATTCGAACGTTTTACTGGTGAGATATAATGAAACAAAAGTCTTGAAAGAATGTACTGAGTATCAATATAAAATGAAGATAATTCACAATTAAAATAGAAGCCAATGAATTTTTCAGTTTATCCATTCTCTTTATATTTTTAGAAGTTGTATAATTCATTGATTACTTGATGAATCTCTTTTAGCTCAGTTTTTCCTGTTAAAAAATTTATATGTTTAATATAAAAGTGAAATGGAAATATCTCCCGGATGAAAAAGATTAGCAACAGAAAACACTATTTAGGGACGGCAAAGCCTATTTCAAGACCAAGTTGAAACAAGACGATCACTTAACAGACAAAGTTATCTGAATGCCTCACATAAAAGGCTTGAACAAATAAGACTGCAATTTAAGAAACGTAAGGAACTGAATAATTAAACGGTTAATTTTGCTCGGGAAGTAATTTTATCGAAATTCAGATAAATATTTTATTTGTATATATTATTAAAATGACTGAGGGAAATAATCACTGATAAATTAACTAACTTAACTTGATATACCTCCCTTTCCACTACATATAGGACAGGAAATATATAAATAAATAAACCGAAAACATATAAATAGATACATATTGTTAATTTATATATAAGTTGATGTTTTCGTATAAGAAAATGCGTGTGTGCTCGTGTGTGTTTACGTCGCCCAGCGTATGTGTGATATGCCTCGCCGCTACCCACAAAGGTTTTGTCACTAGCCGTGAATGTTAATCGCTAGCGTCAAGCCCTTTGCTGGATGCAGTAAAGCCCAGAGCATGAAATCCCGATGGAAATAATCCCAAAAGCTGAATGAAGTAGTCCACCATGTGAGAAGAGCAAGGAGATGTCGAGTGAAGTGCGTGTATCGGAGAGTAACCATAAACCAGTGTCTCGTTTAGTCAGTAGAGAATTAGAGGAATTGCGACAAAGTGTTTTTGTTTAAATGTTGGAATAAAAGTACGAGAACAGAAAGGAAAGGAATGAAAATGAAAGTGAAACAAGCGACGAATGTAAATAAAAATTACTTTAAATATTAGAAAATAATCTCTCTTTCTCTCTCTCTCTCTCTCTCTCTCTCTCTGTATGTATATATATATATATATATATATATATATATATATATATATATATATATATATATGTATAGGGTGACCAAAAAAAACGAGAACTTTTTAACAATCCAATAAAACCAAGAGTGATGGAAGAAAAATATTTAATTCATAGTAATTGAAACCTTAAAACATGCCATTTAAGGAACAATGATAGAATTTTCATTTTTTTTTAATATAAAGTCCTGTAGATGGCGTCCTCCTGTACGAATGAATTCTTGAAATCTGCTGTTGAGATTCCTCATTGACTGCTGCAACATCTCAGCTGGGATACTGTGAATTTCTTTCTCGTTAGTAAAATGGCGAAATGTTTACTTTTTCAAGGTCACTGTCTCGCAGTTGTTGCCACTTGCTCATGTCTGGCAATACGCACTTCAAAAATTCCCATTTTTTTGGGTCACCCTGTATATATATATATATGTATATATATATATATATATATATATATATATATATATATATATATATATATATATATTCTTAATTTATATCGATCTAATACAAAGAATACATGCTTAAAGAGATCAGCCATAAATTAGAATCATGTGACGACCGCACAAAAGGGAAGACATGAGAACTCCCAGTAGACAGACACACATACACAATTAGGAATACACATTACCATCCGATGCCCGCTTAGACATACATGAATCTTCACAAACTTTCTTTTTTTTCTCAAGTTCTTTTTGTCTGTATTCTCTCAATCTCTGACAAAGCTTTAATAAATGCGAAATATGTTAAACTGGTATACATTTCCCATTTTCTTTTTATCTTATCATATATATATATGTGTGTGTGTGTGTGTGTGTGTGTGTGTGTGTGTGTGTGTGTTTGTGTGTGTTTGTGTCTGTCTGTGGGTCGGTGTTTTTTCGCATAGATAACAACAGCCTCACCAAAAAAATACTGAATTTCGACCAAACCAACCTCTACTATTATCTCACGATATAAAAGGATATCTACTAACTGTATTGTCATCTATAAGAAATAATTGTTCTATATCCTCAAAATCAAAATTTCCATCGAAATATAACATAAAACAAATGGAATATAAACAATTTATTAGCAGCCGTATCTCCGCGATTTACTAATGAAATATATCGTTGTTATGATGTGAAAATGAGGTTTATTTGTTCATTGGTATTGGGTCATCATCTTGATAACATACTACTTGCATGTTTAATTATGAGAAGTTCAGACTGCGTAACCGATTAATATATGATTTTGCAATATAAAAAAAAATAGGACAATATATTATAGATTTGTTTCGAAATCGAGAATCATTTACATTTTTATACAGAAATTCACACTGGGAGACTAAAAGTTGAAAATTGACAAACATAAATTTTGTTCAGATGTAATAAAACCGAAAATGTAAAAGTCATTAATAATGTATTTATTTTCACTTGACGCTATAAACTGCTGTGTAAGTATAAATGTAGAAGAAAAGTCAGGAGCATTAAGGTAAGTTCTAAAAATAATAATTCAAAGAAATGCAAGTTTTGATGTTTTTGTTGAATAAATCCTACTCGTAATATATGTAATCATTACAGGGAATGAAAGGTATGGCGACTTTGTTTAATAAATCCTTCCTTTTCTTCTTTGCCGCCCTCAACAAATGACTTTATTCAGAGTCTCTATTCTTATCAATTCATTAACGTGTTTGTCTTAATGTAGGTTGAAAACCTAAAAACACAAGCCTAAAGCCTAATCTAAATTCAAAAAGTAATTTCAATGTTCAATAACCAATTGTTCTAAAATTAAAAGGACTTTACTCGATGTTTTTCCTTCTTCCTCTTCTTCCAAATTTTTATTTTGTTCTCTTTCTTTTTTATATTTGGAGTTGTTTCTTTCCTTTCTTTATCTATTTATTACGTCTCCTTTTTTCTATTTCTTTGTTTTTTTCTTCTTCATCTCATTTATCTATTTTTTTCTTTCTTTCTTTCTTTTTCATCTCCTTTTTCTATTTCTTTCTTTCTTTCTTTCTTTTTCATCTCCTTCGTCTATTTCTTTCTTTCTTTCATCTCCTTTTTCTATTTCTTTCTTTCTTTCTTTCTTTCATCGTCTTTTTCTATTTCTTTCTTTCTTTCTTTCAACTCCTTTTTCTATTTCTTTCTTTCTTTCTTTTTCATCTCCTTTGTCTATTTCTTTCTTTCTTTCATCTCCTTTTTCTATTTCTTTCTTTCTTTCTTTCATCTACTTTTTCTATTTCTTTCTTTCTTTCTTTCTTCTCTTTTTTCTCTTTTTTCTTTCTTCTTTTTTTCATCTCCATTTTCTATTTCTTTCCTTCTTTCTTTCTTTACAAGTGTATCTTTATTCACTGTTTTTTTTTTCCTTTGACTTTCGCTTCTTTAACATTTTTTTCTCGTTTCTTTTCCTTTCGTTCTTTGCCGCCATTTTTCTTTTACTTTTTTGGTTCGTTTTTTCTTTCCTTTTTTTCTCCCGTTCATTCGGGGTGGGAGGTCTTATCACTTTCTTTCCTTCTTTTTCCACCTTTCTACTGTCTTTAAGTTCTTTATTTATTTGTTTTCTTTTTCCTTTCCTTAGTTCTGTTTCTTTCTCGCTTTCTTTCTTTCGTTCATTTTCTCTCTTTCCATCTTCGGTTCAGTTTCTTTCATTCTTTTACTGTTTCTCTTTCTTCATTTTTCGCTGTTGTGTCTTTATCCCTAACTTTCTCTCTTACTTTTACACTTTCTCTCTCACTCTCTCTTTTCTCTCTTTATTTTTGTTTCGTTCCTTTCTTTCTTTTAAAATCTTTTTCTTAACTTTTTGGTTCTGGTTCCTTACTTCTTTCTCGTCTCTGTTTCTTTCTTTCTCATTTCTTTCTCTCTTCGCCTAAACTTCTTCCATATACGCCCACACTACCCACCCACCTGCCCCTTGGCTGCCACTTGAAAAGACAAACGGACGAGAGCAAAGACCACCTCTCAAACCAAAAGTAAGACCTGAAGACTCAAGACTTGCAAGAGAATAAAAACACAAAATGTTATCGTGTTTACCATTTAAGATTCTCCTGTTTTAGCCTAATGCAATCTCTCATGTTAACCTCTTGGCTACTTTGTTGTGTCTGCATGAAAAAAAAAAAAATGCAGACCAATAAATACCGATGCCGAAATCTGCACTTGTCTGCTTTCGTCCAAGTTTATTTCTTTTCATTTTCTATTCAATATTTGTGCTCGCATTTTCACCGGAAGTATTTGGGCGGGAAAACCAATGCCAGAAGAAGAAGAAAAGAAAAAGAATTCATTCTTAGTTCTTTTCATTGTTGTGTTAATCACATACGCCTCTTCCTTTTTTTTTTTTTTAATTTTGAGATTTTGTCGAAATATCTGTTTTTGTGCACGACGCGTCTAAAAAAAATGTTTTTGCTCAACGCAAACAGGAAATGAGACAATTGTGTTCTTGGAGTGATTTCCTAGTCGATTTGTGCTAAAGGCTGCGGGAATAATTTTAACATAATATAACTACTATCAAAACATTGGTAAACACTAGTATCAGAAGGGTTTAACGTCTGTTCCAGTGAAATGGAAAAAGTTCTCAATTTCAAATCTTTTAATTTGTACACCCTTACTTCGTAAAATAAGCGTAGTTTAGATATAGCACAAGGCCGAAAGCATGGTGCAATCAGTGAGGATCGAACCCGCTCCTTATTTTTCTAGTGGGACAATCTTGCTAACCATTACACCACGTCGAGGTACCACTGTATATTTATTTATAATTGTCATTGCAATATTTTGTTAAAGTTGTTAAGCTCAAATATTTGACGATGCGAAAGGGGAATTTCTATGGATATTTTATTCTCGTAGAACTCGCCATGAGCTTATTCAATCATTACCTGAAGAATTAAGATTCATCAGAAAATTCAAAGAGGTAAACCGTAAAAATTTCACTGTTCCTTCTACTGTTATCATGAACGTAAAATGAAAGAAACAGAATCGAACAAGCCTAACTTACACTAACCGCCCCCCCAGGTATACCCACTAAAAATAAATATTGCCATTTTTTTAAGTGCCAATTTCATAGACATTTGTAGAGCTATCTTAAAAAAGAATTAGCAATAAGGATTATTAACATTATATTCCTGTCTGCCTCCCTTAGTTAGCACGGTCGTTACGCCCTGACAATTAAAAAATAGACCATTCCGTTTTGATCGAGTGCTAAGAGAGAAAAAGACTTACCAGAGACGCTACTTGGTTTCAGTGAGAAAAGGGAGGAAAGAAAGATAGAAGTATTTAAGTGAAATGGGGAAAAAGTTGTCAATTTCAAATCTTTTCATTTGTACCCCCTTACTTCTTAAATAATGATCATTATCATATTTATGATTGCCATTGCAATATTTTTTTTTAAAATTTATGCTCACATATTTAACGATTTTTCCTACAGATATTTCATTGTCGTAGAACTCGCCATGAGCTTGCTCAATTATTAACTTAAGAATTAAGATTCATTAGAAAATCTCGGGTTAAAACTAGTGAAAAATAACTGAAGAAATACAGAAAAGAACTATGGGATATTAAAGGAAACAAATAAAGAAGCAATATGGCATCGAAATATATATATATATATATATATATATATATATATATATATATATATATGTGTGTGTGTGTGTGTGTGTGTGTGTGTGTGTGTGTGTATGTGTGTGAGAATATGATATATATATATGTGAGAATAATATGATATATATGAGAATATGATATATATATATATATATATATATATGGGAGAATATGATATATATATATATGTGAGAATATGATATATATATATATGTGAGAATATAATATATATGTGAGAATATGATATTTATATGTGTGTGAGAATATGAAATATATATATATATATGTGCGACAATATGATATATATATGTGTGTGTGAGAATATGATATATATATATTTATGTGATAATATGATATATATATATGTGAGAATATGATAGATATATATATGTGAGAATATGATATATATATATATATATGTGAGAATATGATATATATATGTGAGAATAATATGATATATATATGTGAGAATATGATATTTATATATGTGTGTGAGAATATGATATATATATATATATATATTTTGAACGATAAAAATTATTAAAAAAATCAATTAAAATCTTCAGACATACTGGGTTGTGAGAATATGATATATATATATATATATATATATATATATATATATATATATATATATATATGTGAGAATATAATATATATATATATATGTGAGAATATGATATATATATATATATATATATGTGTGTGCGAATATAATATATATATATGTGTGTGAGAATATGATATATTTATATATATGTGCGAATATGATATATATATATGTGTGTGTATGAGAATATATATATTTATGTGATAATATGATATATATATATGTGAGAATATGATATATATATATATATGTGAGAATATGATATATATATATGTGTGTGTGTGATATATATATATATATATATCAAATTGAAGGACTGAAAAGAATTGAAAGCATTTTTTAAGCAATTCATCTCAAGCAAGGCGGTAGTTCCATAAGTACGCAAGGGGCAACAGAGATTGTAAGTAAGGGAAAAGATTGGGTATAGGGCGGGGGTTGAGGGAAGGATAAAAGAGGAATGGAGGAGGATGAAAAGAAGCACGGGAATCAAGGCATCAGAAGATGTCGATTGACATTACATTTAATTTTTTAAAGATTAACGCTATCAGGAAAGCAAGTAAGGGGAAGGGAATTCCACTGTTGGGAAGTACGAGAGAAGAAGCTGTTGGAGTAGAAGAGGCGGTTACATTTAACTGTTTCGACAATAAAAGGATGGGACCGAAGTGCCAACCTAGTAGCACGATTAAATTCATACAGCCGGGGCACCAGTAAAAATAGCTCGTCCGAGCAGTTGCAATGAAAATATTTATTGAAAGACAGAGGGAAGCCACATAATCGGTGATTGGAGTCGAGATTCCAAGTCAGGACCGATCACATTGCATATCCGTCTTTGGATTTTGTCGAGAACCTCAAGATGAACAGCGGGGGGCCCCAGACCATATATGGCAACAGTATTCCATGCATGAACGAATGGTAGATTTCTAGATGTGAAGGATAGACTTTGACGAGAAAAACCTTCTGGCACGACACAGAGAACCAACTTTCCTTGCGGTAGATGCAGCTATTGATTTAATGTAATTGTTCTACCTCAGGTCTGTAGAGAAGGCGCTATCGTGGAGCTGAGCATCAATCATGCTGATAGGAGACACGGACGTTTCTCTATGGTGGGTAAATGACATCAGTTTCGTTTTGGATGCATTAAAATTCACAAGAAACCAAATATTTGAATTCGCAGAAATTGCAAGATCTGCGTCAAATGAAAAATCGTAGAAATACAAAAAGAGTCGACAAATTAACACAAGCAGAAACGAGAAGACAAACGAACCAAAGAAGGAAGGAAAGGAGAAATGAAAGAAGGATTCTAAACTAACGTGTGATATCTGTCAATCCAATTAAAAAAAAAAGGTGGCAATAAAGAACGGAGAGAACTCAGCGTGTGACACTTATTCATCTAAAAAGGAGCATGGCGTCTATTTGCCTGTCATTGATGGCCTTTTCATACTCAATTTAAGACACAATACCACATAATAAATCGTTCACCGTTTACTACACATGTTGTCCGATCGGTTAGCGTTCTGGTTATTTATTTTTTTATTTTTTTTATTCATTCCTGAATATCAGCGTTAGCGGAGTATTCCCCTAAGAGCAATAATAATAATAATAGTAATAATAATAATAATACCCAGAAATTTTCGAATATTTTTCTCGATTTTACAACTATTTTAATCCACCATAAAATCTATAAAACAAGACTGGTTTCGGAATATGGAATATATTCAGTGACATGAGCCAGAGTTGTGAGTTCAATAACTGGCTACTGAAGTGCTGAACAAAATCTTGTAGAGTTGAGTTAAAGGGAGATAACTGATACATCCAGAAGAGGCATGGCTCGTGGAACTAGATAAAATAATGCTGTAAGGTTTTCTAATATCAATCTTCCGATATAGCAGTGAATTAGTTCTACAGAAGGATGCTGAGGATACTATGAACTGAATCTTAAGAATGAAGTCCCAAGAATTTTCGAATATTTTTCTCGATTTTACAACTATTTTAATCCACCATAAAATCTATAAAACAAGACCCGTTTCGGAATATGGAATATATTCAGTGACATGAGCCAGAGTTGTGAGTTCAATACCTGGCTACTGCAGTGCTGAACAAAATCTTGTAAAGTTGAGTTAAAGAGAGACAACTGAGACATCCGGTCCATATTCTATAAGGAATGACATAACATTAAACAAA
>OZ038498.1:104457743-104525243 GCA_964036315.1 Acanthosepion esculentum | reverse complement strand
CCTATACGGAACAGTCATATAGCCTGACGTGCATTTAACCGATTGAGCCACAGAGGAGCGTTCGGTTAGCAAGGTCGAATTTACTGCCTTCAAACTTCAATCTTCCATGAATCTCTAACGTATATTCATATCTGCTCAAAGCGTATCCAAATGTAAACAAATGACGTCACACATTATGAAATACATACATATATATATATATGTATATATATATATGATAGAAATTGTGAGGAGGATTTGATAATTATAATTAAGTAATTCATTGAGTCTGAAGGAAACCTCAACAGAATGCAGAAAGCACTGGACGGCCGCTTCGTCCTATATTTGGGACTCATCAGCAGTGCGCATCCACTACCGAGAATTGAAACCCGGACAGTTAGGTTGTCAAGCAAACATCATACCAACTACGGAAAATGTGAGCGAGCGGCGCTATATTGAGTCTGAATTGCTACATCTTCCTCATCGAGGCCAGTTGGAAACCGTTGGTATGATGTTTGTTTGAAACCCTAACTGTCAGGGTTTCAATTCTCGGTAGTGGATGCGCACTGCTGATGAGTCCCAAATGTAGGACGAAACGGTCGTCCAGTGCTTTCTGCATTCTATTGAGGTTTCTTTCAGACTCAATGAATTATATATATATATATATATGATAAAATCCGGGGCGTAGATTTATATTTTGGCAATATTCTATACTGGCACTCTCAAGAATTTTCCGTTTAAGTTACTTTTTATCTTTTAATATGTGTAACATTTTCAGATGGAACTTTTGATTGAACTTATTTAGATGTATGACTGATGCATTTGATTGTTGATCTTTTTCTTCTAATTGATTGAAGAACTTCCCTCCATAATTTACTTTGACTCTCCTCTAATCTGTTTATAATTATTTCTTTTTCGTTTTAAAATCCTTCATTACAGAATCATTGTTTGTATCTTTTTCTCGGCGCTGGTTTCATTTTCAAACATTCATTGTTGATCTAAATTACGATCTCCATTGGGCACATTCTAATGCCCGTGATGTGAGTCGCGTGTTTTATTTAAAAAATACGTCAACTGAAAAAAGTATCGGGCTAGTTGAAACTTCATATTAATTACAAACTTAAATGAAATTGCGTTTTGTGAAATTTGATATTGTATTAATCGAAGGAGATTCTGATAGTTTGTCAAGAAATCAGAGGAAAGAAGACTTGGAGAATTTAACACTCACAGGACACATCTAAAAGAAGATTTGCAGAGGAAAGAAATTGTTTCAAGCTGCTTATATATCTATTGCCAGTGATGTCATTGGCTCTCAGTAGATGAGATGCATAAGATCTTCTTTCTCTCTCTTGCAGTACTCAGCAGCAACAGTAAATCTGGGGAGGAAAGAAAAACAAACATGAGTTTCTTTTTCTTTTTGTTTATTGGGAATTTACCAGCTTATATTGGATTGGTGCATAATTATCAGGCGTTTTTAATTACAATTTATAATTATATAAATTTATAATTTATAATTAAGACTAAAAAAAATGCATTGAGGACATAAATATATATAATGAAATTTTTTCAAGCTGCTTGTATATCTATTGCCAGTGATGTCATTGGCTCTTAGTAAATGAGATGACCAAGCGTAAGATCATCTTTCTCTCTCTTGCAGTCCTCGGAAGCAGCAACAAATCTGGTGAAGAAAGAAAAACAACACTGACTTTGTTTTTCCTTTTTTTATTATTGGGAATTCAGCAGCTTATATTAGATTGGTGCATAATTATCAGGCGCTTTTGCAGGCGAGTTATTTGTGGATAAAAATTGTTGTTTTGTTTTGTTTTTTGAAAAAAATATTTTATTTTCACGTTATAAAAAGGCACTTCGATGATTATACGATCCGGAATAATCATTTAAAAATGCTATTGTTAAATTGTTATGTTTTTTTTTCGTTTTTTTTTTTTTTCATAATAAATATTGTTTAAAAACGCCTGATAATTATGCACCAACCCAATAGCTTAACAAGAAAATGTCTTTATCTCTTACACGGAAACTCAATATGTATCCGCACATGTAAAAGGTTTAAGCGACACTTAAACGACTTACACCAAGCCACCGACCCATGTTCGTCGGTGTTTCTCCCTTTTCGGGGGGTTTAGGGCTCATCATGTAGGGCAATAAGTTTCTACAAATACAACACAAACGAAAGAAAGCGAATACACAACTATCCAATATGGCGTACAACCAGGAACTGACCGACGTTACCTTTTTCACTCGAGCGCCGTATGACGATGTATTCTTGCGCCGCGAAATGTATTTTTCCGCCGCACCGTTTGCGTCGTATGTACGAAGCAAACGGCCTAAGGCGAAACAAAATTAAGGAAGACCGTGTCTTAACCACGAATCGTCACAGCTCTGGACTGTTGTAAGCCGGATACTTACTGTGTATGGTTTCTGTTTAGTGCTTGGAATAGATTACTATTTTGAACAACATGTAACCACTCGCACCTCTCGCCTGTGGAACTCCCTTCCTTATTCCTGTTTCCCTGACAACTATAATCTCCAACTATTCAAATGTAATGTCAATCGACATCTCCAGTTGCCTTGATCTATCCACTATCCTTCTCCACATCCTTTCCTCTATCACTCCTATCTTCTCTCGCTCCAAATCTTCTGTAACCCCTTGCCTTGATCTATCCACTATCCTTCTCCACATCCTTTCCTCTAACACTCCTATCTGCTCTCGCTCCAAATCTTCTGTAACCCCTTGCCTTGATCTATACACTATCCTTCTCCACATCCTTTCCTCTTTCACTCCTATCTGCTCTCGCTCCAAATCTTCTGTAACCCCTTGCTTGCTAGTGGCTTTTCTAAAAAATAAAATAAAATAAAAAAAAATAAAATAACATTTAATGTTTAGTGTACTTTGGCGGGCCGTATAAAATCCTCAAACAGGTCGCTTGCAACCCGCAGGATGTAGTTTAGTCCCGCCCCGCCAGAAGGCAATGAATATTCTTTTCTTAGGATTCTGTATTGATTTGCGATCATATATTAAAAAAATCACAGTTTTCACTTGTCATCAAGTGCCTGACCTGTAAATTGTATCTATTTAAAAAATTGTCAACAACACCAAGACTTAAGTCCGTCGCCCCATTATTCTACGCAATAAATATTGATTTTCCAAAATACTCTTTTCCTTTGTCAATGCACTTAATTCTGTGGTTAATATTAAATGCACATGCCGGACAATAGACAGCGAAAGTTCTAGAGCGGTTTGTCCGGCTACGTAACTTTCTAAACAACAAGGATGTGAAACGTTTCAGTTTAATCGGCACGAACAGACACCGCTCGAAAGAAAGAGAAAGGATTATTTAATGCGGCTTGGTTAGTCTGGTACAAGAGTTGGGCGCTCCGTAATTTCTCCAACCTGTAACAACCGTATAACTTTCAAAAATAACTTTCTATTGTGATGAACACACATCTCCAGAATACGACTTGCACTCTTCCAAATATACTAACGCCGAGAATCGTCAGCAGAGAAACCAGCCAGGAGCGAGCCTTATATCCATACGACGCAATTCGGTAAGACTACGTCGACTCCAAGCAATATTATATTTCATGATTGTGTTATCTTCATTCAATGGGATGAGGACATTGCGGTGGGGGAGCAACTCCAATAAACAAATAATAAAAAGCTAGGCGTGGTCGATATAAACTGCGTAAAATAAATGCATGCATGCTTAAACATGAAAAAAAGCTTGAAATAGGAACACCGGGAGATATGAACAAGTCGACATAGATGTAGGAATGATCGAGAGAGATGTGCCGTTTGCGTTCAGGACGTATGTTATTAAGGCTCTCCACAACTTCCCATCAATTGTAGTTTTTAGTAACGTGTCTCATTTTGCTATGCCTCCCCTCTCTATTCTACCATCTATTTACACCAGTTCGTTAGATATATTACTCGCTCTTTTGTCCTGTGAGTGTCAAATTTTCCAAGCCTATCTTCCTGTTTACGCGTCCTAGAAATGTCAGCTCTCTTTTTCTGATTCTAAATATAAGCGTCCTTTTTGTTCCCATGAAACTTACTCGTTACTAACATGCCTTGTCCATGACATTCTCAGCATCCTCCTGTACAGCCGTATTTATCTTTCCCCGGGTTTCTGCTTCATCTGTGAGGAGATTGCTCCGCATTCACTGCTATAGAAGAAGACCGACATTCTTTAAGAGTTCAGCATTCTTTTCTTTGTTTCTAACCAAATTTTCTTGTTTCTTTATACATTGTTTAGCTTGTGGAAAACATCTTTCGCTATCCTAATGCGCCTACAGATTTCGATGTCATTTTTTCCGTCCTCTGTTAAAACACTACTTTGGTATTTAATTTTTTTTTTGTACTTTCTTGATTTTGGCAATCTCCAAATTGTAGTTCGCATTTCCTGCTCACGACCACCGATTACGTCTTCTTTTAATTCATGCTTAGTCCTTTCTTATTGCTTTCCTTTACAGTCTCCTGTAGGTGTCCCTGTAGTTACCTTTCTGCATGTTACTAAATATATTTTAATCTATATTACAGAAGTTATATATATACAAAGCAGCCAGTTGAGACCGGAGTGATTATTGAGAGCAGAGACCTTTTGTTAATAAACTTAACCAACCCAACTCAAAGGATAGATTTTTTTCAGTTATTGTTGGTTGAATTCGTAAGATCCACTAATGAATGATGTTTAGCAATTTACTTGTCTAGATTTTGGCATACTTCTCTTCGGTTCAACGTACAGGTAAACCCGCTTCTCGTCATCGGTTCGTTAATACAAAAGTACCGCGTTTTTCAAACGTCTGTTTTTTATCGTTTTTTTTTTCTTTCTATAGAACGACTGCGTTCAGAGGTATCATCTCGCCAAATGAACAAGCGAAATAAGCTGGACGAACTGATTTCTAACATAGCCATTTTCCGACTTCATAAAAACGACAAAATCAGGCGAACTTCCGCATGACAACAGATGAGACAAATCAATCAGAGATAACAAGCAAATCCAATATGGCGACACACTCAATTTCATTCCCTTTATCATTTAAAATGGCTTGCCTCTAATCGTCTGCTTTGAATGACTTTTTATTGTTCTTGGTTGGAGAATGAAAGCTCGGATCAATTATTTTGTAACGATCCGACTAGTCTGGAATTGTGATTAAGATTAATATGGTATTACACTGTAAATGCTGCTGTTGGGTGAAAAAGAACTTTATTCTCTGGCGTCGTCTTACTATTTGGTGCCAGTGTCACCGCCATCGTGAACAGATAAAACGAACAATCGGCGGAGCCAGTAATCACGTCTGAGGGTAGCCAGAAGTCAGACAAATTGCCTGAGTTACTGGCATTGATAACGCGAGTACATAACCCACAGAAAATGATTTTTCGTTTTACGGTCGAAAGAAGCAGATAATCAAGGGCCTCTCTATTCTTCCAAATGATGCAAAAATATTGTTTTGATAAAATTGGGTAGGTTTGATGTCATTCATTTACTGAAGTCTTTTTGGTAATAGCCCACGTGTCACTGACAAAAAAAATGGCATATGCTTGATAAACATTGGCACATTTGCCTCCGTATCTTTAAGGTTATCTCAAAAACACACCACCAGATTCAACACACCCCGTCTCCCAAAACATACTCATATATAGCGACATCGTAACTATCTCTATCTCTATCTCCAGGTATATCTCTCTCTCTCTCTCTCTCTCTCTCTCTCTCTCTCTCTCTCTCTCTCTCTCTCTCTCTCTCTCCCCTATATATATGTTACAGTGTAACCCGGATAAAAGAGAGTTGTCGGGACCGGAGAAGAAGTATCTTATATCCGGGTTTCTCTTATATCCGGGTTTGGTCTATTTTGTTTACATTAACACAGGCTCTAATTTGGGACCTGAGAAAATATATGTTATATCCGGGTTTCTCTTATATCAGGGTCTCTTATATCCGGGTTACACTGTGCTAGTAAACTTCGTCAGCTCGTTAACGCTTTGCAAAGTAAGATACTGTATATTCACTACTTGAAATCTTTGAAACAAAAATTTTAACTGAACATTTCATTCATAAATTGATTGTAAACATGAAAGAAAACATTTGTATTTATTCAGACAGATAAACATGAGAATTTTAACCGTTTTTAAACAAAAGAGAGTGAATAACATTTAACAGATGGGGACAGAATTAAAATACATGTATTTGCATGAATGAAAAACATGAGCTGGTAATTTTTTAGTTGTTTTTCTATCGGATTAATGTTGACAATTTATGAAACGTTGAAGGTATTGTGGACGTTCAATATATTTGTTCAAAGAATAAAACTGTAAAGACAGAAGAAATTAATTATTCAGGTGTGGGGGAAAACTTGTTATAGTTAAGGAAAGTTTTACAAATAGATAAAGAGATAAGTTCTCCTTTTGCCTCCAAAGAGATGGCTGCTGCAATTTAAGACAAACAGCTTCTAATATTTGCACATGGTGTTTAGACCTGCCTACATGCAAAACAGAGAATGAGTCAGTCGTGCAACTCGAAGAGCACTGCTGATTCTTTAAATAGTGCTGTCCATTTGCCGAATCGTGTATTGATTGTCATACACGGCTATGATTGCTTGAACTTAAACTGACAAATTTTGGTACGTCTTGGTCTCTTGGTCCAGACAATATATATATATATATATATATATATATATATATATTGTCATCCACAGACAGACTGTTTCGCTGTATCACAGCTCATCAGTGTGGCTAGACGTCCGGTTGCCTCTGGCTAGAATCGAAAACCGGCTGAATTCGCGTCAGTCGGAAATTTTACCCTGAAGCTGTTGGCGCACGGCAGAGAAGAAGGTGAATTTAAGCGTATTTATTTTTAGATAAACACACAGTGACTGAGAGAACTCGATTCGATTTACCGAAGAGTCTTGCATTATTAGCCGTAATAGTCACTGTTTACAAACCCACACATCCTCTCCAGAGAGCTCAACCGAAATAAATTTTCAGGAGCATATATATATATATATATATATATATATATATATATATATATTTATGGGATAAAGTGTTCAATATCAAAGATAGAGCATGTGTAAATATAAAAGTTAGAGGCGACAGGCTGTTTCATCAGTCTGTAGACGATTGCGTCTAGCATAAAACAGACTGTCACCTCTAAGTATTGACTTCAAGGTTCACTTTTATATATATATATATATATATATATATATATATATATATATATATATATATATATTGGGGGTATTTTAATATACTAGTGAGCCAAGCAAAATGAGCTGACTCATTTTATAGTTGACCAATAGAAGAGTTAACCAATCAGAAAGCTCAAAATATTAAAGCATCCAGACGTGTATAAAAGCATCCTTGTTTTTTTTCTTCCGAATATTCACTGCCAACCCCCGAGACCTTCGAAGACTGAAGAATTATGGAACAGCTGCTGGTGGTATTGGCGATATACTCAGATTCACTAGAGTGTCTGACTCGTGAGTGTTAATCTTTAACGTTGTTTCATTGAACAGATTGCGTACTGCGCTGGATTCTATATTCATAGACTACGACGAACATGGTCAACAAAATTTTTGGGGACACTCTGTATATAAGAAGAAAAAAGCACACACACACATCTCTCTCTCTCTCGATATATATATATATATATATATATATATATATATATATATATATATGTCGCCAGATAGAAAGAGAGCGAGAGATAGTGTGTGTCTGTGTGTGTGTGTGTGGGGGGGGCTAAGTGCACATGTAAGTATGTAAACATATATATAATGGTGTGCAGCTAGACAACAAAATCTGCTAGAAATGTAGGCTAAAAGATAATGCAGGCAATGAAGACGATATTGTTGATCGATACAAAGTTCAGACATTTTTGCCTGACGTTGCCTAGTAACTAAGAATCTGTGCGTAGAATCTTTCGAAACTGAAAAATCTCTTTTCGGAAAAATCCAACGAACTGTTTTCCGTCTTCCATTTTTGTTTAAACTACGTCTGTATTTTTCACTTGAGACCGTTCCTTTCTTTCATCTCTTTCCGCTGATTCTTTCTTTCTTTCTTTCTTTCTTTCCTTCTTATTCTTTTCTTTCTTTTTCTTTCTTTCTTTTCTTTTCTTTCTTTCTTTCTTTCTTTCTTATTCTTTTCTTTCTTTCTTTCTTTCTGCTAGTTTTTTTAAAAATTTATTTACTTCTGAGACGTTGGCTTCCTTTCTTTCTTTCTTGCTTTCTTTCTTATTTCCCATTCTTTCTTTCTTCCAATTTTTTCATTCTTTTTTCTTTCTTATTTCCCATTCTTTCTTTCTTTCTTTCTTTCTTTTCTCTGATTCTTTCATTCTTTCTTTCGGCTAGTTTTTTTTATTTACTTCTGAGACGTTGGCTTCTTTTCTTTCTTTCTTTCTTTCTTTCTTATTTCCTATACTTTCATTATTTCATTCTTTTTTTCTATCTTTCATCTCCTTTTTCTATTTCGTTCTTTCTTTCTTTCCTTCTTTCTTTCTTATACTTTCATTCATTCTTTCTTTTTCGCTTTATTTCTTTCTTTCTTTCTTTCTTCCAATTGTTTCATCCATTCTTTCTTTCTTTCTTTTTTCTGATTCTTTCATTCTTTCTTTCTGCTAGTTTTTTCTTTATTTACTTCTGAGGCGTTGGCTTCCTTTCATCCTTTCTTTCTTTCTTTTTTCTTTCTTATTTCCTATACTTTCATTCTTTCTTTCTTTCATCTCCTTTTTCTTTCTTTCCTTCTTTCTTACTATCTTTCTTATTTCCAGTTTTTTCATTCTTTCTTTTTTTCTTTCATTCTTTCTTTCTTATTTCCTATTCTTTCTTTCTTTCTTTCATTCTTTCTTTCTTTCTTTCATTCTTTCTTTCTTATTTCCTATTCTTTCTTTCTTTCATTCATTCTTTCTTTCTTTCTGCATGCCTTGTCTTTATTCCTTCTGTGACTGTTTGCTTTTCTCTGTTTCTTTCTTTCTTTCTTTCTTTTCGGCTGCAAGTCGTTTGTCTGTGTATGTGTGTGCGTGTGTGTGATTTCACTACCTGTCTTTACCTTGATATAATACAGAGGTTTTCTTTCATATTTTTCAGTCATTTTCTGCCTTCATCTCAGATACTGAATCTCATAGAATTTTGTTATTATCTTTTTAGATCTAATTGTTCTTGCAGAGCTGAATCGTATCCGCCCAAATGTATTGCGTAATGTATTCTTCATATATATCCCCCTTTCCGCAATTGCATATATATATATATATATATATATATATATATATATATATATATATATATATATATATATATATATAATTTCAGATTGTCTGTGAAAGGGCAATATGAATAAAGACAAAAGGAAAATTTTGTTGCATCCTCTGAGGGTCTTTATTAAGGCGAATGTAAAGATTTTCTATCGTAAAAAGTACTTTTTTTAGAAAAGGACAAAAATGCGCTTTTCTCTTGAGTAACTAAACACGCGAAGCTCCTGGACAACTCAGCTGAGGCCAAGCATTGAACTCACGACTCTTTGGTTACCAGTCACGGAAAGCAACGCTTTAACAACTGGCCCATGGACACTGAACCTGAGACAACTATAAAAAACATGGCTCATGGAACTAGAAAATCTAAATCATGAGGTAAATGGAGAAATCGGGTCGAAATTCCCAAGTATATCAACTGAAGAATATGACAATAAAGTTAAGGACAACTGTATGAAAAATGTAAATAGTGTATATATATATATATATATATATATATATATATATATATATATAGAGAGAGAGAGAGAGAGAGAGAGAGAGAGAGATGGATGTAATTTAATTTATATATTATTTATATATTATATATGTGCGGTGCTTATTAGATATATATATATTATATATATATTAGATATATATATATATTATATATATATATTATATATATATAATATATATATATATATATCTAATATATATATATTTATATTATATATATATATATATATATTATATATATATATATATATATATATATAGAGAGAGAGAGAGAGAGAGAGAGAGATGGATGGATGGATGTAATTTAATTTATATATTATTTATATAATATATATGTTCGGTGCTTATTAGAAGGGGCTCAAAATCAGTGATATATATATATAGTTATATTGATGTGAGTTTGTGACCCTGGGTTTCACGCTTTTGCGATCGCCCGACAAACTCTGACGATCGCAAAAGCTTGAAACCCAGGGTCACAAACTCACGTCAATCCAACTATATAAATATATATATATATATATATATATATATATATATATATACATATATATATATATATATATATATATACATATATATATATATATATATATATATATATAAATTAAGAGATGAGATAATAGCTGTACATGTGATTGTTTTTTTAATTTTATGTTTTTCTTCACACGTGTATTGAACAGTTTTAAAACTACTGTTTCCTGGTCTGCTTTAACTCTGTCCATTAATCTTAAATGTATCATATATATATATATATATATATATATATATATATATATATATATATATATATATATATATATATATAATAAATAATGTTTGTAGCAAGCAATCCTTTAAATATGTTTCCTTGAAGATGACAGCCATGGAAAGTTTATATATATATATATATATATATATATATACATATATTATTATTTTTATTATATATATATATATATATATATATATATATATATATATATATATATATATATATGTAAAATGAGAACGAATAGCGTACAATTCGAAGGTTCTTAACAATTAATTTAAAAAAGGGCACAATACAAATTAGAGCAATATTATTCATTTTAGGATATTACAGCGAAAACATGTCAAAATTGTTACAATTTTAATTTACAATCGCCTGATGAGATGCATTGATACACATTGAAACACGACTGCAATGGTGTAGCGATTTTGGCATGTTTTCGATGTAAATCCTAAAATAAATAAGTACGTTGGAGTAATCGATAGTGGTTTGGATTGAGGACTCGGACAGCCGAGTTCGAATTCCAGTCGAATCCATTATATTCACTTACGTGCTAATACCCTTGGGAAAAGTATTAAACCTCTTCTTCTCCCTCCAGCTATGGGTAGATAGCAGGACAGACTGGGTTCTATAGCCTTGGATGGCAATTGGTTTAGAAGAAGGACAACTTTGAATTTGGGGAACCTGTGGCACGTAGTGCACTAGGTCTCTGTATTTGGCCCTTCAATATGTGTGGATGGTTCTGCACAAAACCTTCACCACTATAATCAAATCTCATATGCTGTCAGCGTCCTAGGAACTGATCTGCTTGACCCTCATACGTCAAATTCGACGCGAGAGTTGAGAGTATATATATATGTATTTATATATGAAGAAATATAGTCTTAAAGTGTGCTATATTTATGAGATAAAGTGCTCAATATCAGAGATAGAGCGTGTGTAAATATAAAAGTGAACATAGAAGTTAACACTTAGAGGCTACAGTCTGTTTCATGCTAGATGAATGGTGGCCTGACGATTGCATCTAGCATGAAACAGACTGTCGCCTCTAAGTGTTGACTTCTATGTTCACTTTTATATATATATATATATATATATATATATATATATATATATATATATATATATATATATATATATATATATATATATATATATCCAGGAAGGATGAGAACAGTGTACAATTGGAATGTTAGTAACATTTAATTTAAAAGAGGTCTCAATAGAAAGTAGAACTATATTATTTATTTTAGGATATTACATAGAAAATATGTCAAAATTGCATAACATGTTTCTGATGTGATATTCTAAAATAAATAAGTATATATATATATATATATATGATGAAAATGTGGAAAAGACAAACCAAAATCCGAATATGTGAGTTTACTGTTTTTTATTTTGTTTTTGTTTTTTGTTTTTCTGTCGACGTCAGACGTTTCGGTCAAATAGACCTTCTTCGGGACATGGTTAATGGAGACACATTTATATTAAACTTAAGTTAAATGAAGAGACGATATATACAGGACTTTCAGTTTTTCTGTTTCTGACTAGTCCTGTATATATCGTGTCTTCGTTTAACTTAAATTTAATATAAATATGTCTCCATTAACCATGTCCTGAAGAAGGTCTATTTGACCGAAACGTCTGACGTCGACAGAAAAATAAAAAACAAAAACAAAAACAAAATAAAAAACAGTAAACTCACATATTCGGATTTTGCTTTGTCTTTTCCACATTTTCATCATACCGTCGGATCTACATCCACATATTTGCTTACATATATATATATATATATATATATATATATATATATATATATATATATATGCAGGTGTGCAGTGAAATAGGAAAGAACACGTTAGGTAGATAATCCGGTGTTCCTTAGTATTTAGCTTTATTTTCAAAAAGACAGTGCTCCATACAGAAGTAGAGCTTATATTATAATAATATTTTTAGTTTTTAAAAATATGATTCCTCCGCTACATAAGAGTTCTCATGTTTCAAAAGCGAGAGCCGAGACCCCTAACATAATTTTTTAAGTTATGTAGAGTTAAGGTGTCTGGACCCGCTTCCTTGTCAAGCGAGAATTTGGGAATATATATATATATATATATATATATATATATATATATATATATATATATATATATATGTCCAGTTAAGATGAGAACGAATAGAGTACAATTCCAACGTTCCTAACATTTAATTTAAAAGAGGGTTCAATAATAAGTAGAGATATATTATTTTGACATGTTTTCATGTAATATCTTACATATATATATATATATATATGTGTGTGTGTATGTGCTTGCATGTGTGTGAGTGTGTGTGTGTGTCTGTAAGTATGATTTAAGGGAATCGATGTCCTATATAATAATATCGAAGTATTCATTTCCTGAATCTGCTTTTCGTTATCAATTGATTTTTGCAGTTCGAAACAAATCGACATTTTTTTTTTGTTTTTCAAATTTCTAAACGTGCTGGCCCGAATATTTTTTGACCCGTTTCCATATTCTGAATGGAGCAGATGTCGGCAAACAAAGATAACCGCTGAAAAGCTCTCAGCCCAACCAAGAATCCCAGCCGAAAATAAGGAAGAATATCTGAACATTGGAATAGACTGGCATTGTTATTTATTTTTTCTTTTCGCATTGGCAAAGTCATTGATTGAATTATCTAATATATATATATATATATATATATATATATATATATATATATATATATATATATAAATTTATATAAATATACATATATAACCTACACACGCACACACGCATACATACATACATATATATATATATATATATATATATATAATATATATATATATATATATATATATATGTATTGCTGTGCTAATAGATGCCTAGAATATCCTAAACCTGAGTCGTCAATCTTTGGCAGAGATTTAATATATATATATATATATATACATATATATATATATATATATATATATATATATATATATATATATATATATATATATATATATATATATATGTTGCTGCCTTAGATGCCTAGAATATCCTAGACCCGAGTCGTCAAGTCGTCAATCTTTGGGAGCGTTTCAATATATATATATATATATATAAGATTAATATAAATTAAATTTGTTACGTAGCTGACTGATGTTATGTATATATATATATATATCAAAAGTCAAATCATCTTTGATAAGGGCAAAAGAAAACGTCAAAGCGCTTGGACATAAAGAAATTTCGGTCAATTTTTACATAATTTATGTCCAGAAAGAATTATATTATAAAGCCTCAAGGAAATTTGAATAAAAGAAATAACCGCAGTACTTTGTCATTCACGCCTATCGAAACTTGTATAAAAGAGCGTTTGTTACCGAAATACCCAACTACACATACACACACACATATTTACACATATTTATATATATACATATGAAAAATATGTTTTAACATATAGTATATTTATTGTTAAATTGGTCAATATCAAGGAGAGAAAGTATGTAAATATTTAATATATATATATGTTATTAAATTAAGGACATTAATTCCATTTCCTCGTCAAAATTCGCTTGAGGAAATGGAACTAATGTCTTTAATTTAATAACAAAATTAAATTCGAAGGCTTTAGCTTCCATTTTTGAAACATGGTTATGACTGTGTAGCGAAAAAAAACATATTTTAAATCAATTAATTTATAATATTAATGCTCTGTAAACTTACATTGAGCACTATTGTGTAAAAATAAAAATATCTATGAGAACACCGGATTTTATATCTTACTGTTCTTTCTCTCTTTCTCTCTCTCTCTCCCTCTCTCTCTCTCTCTCTCTCTATATATATATATATATATATATATATATATATATATATATATATATATATATATATGAGTTATAGAAGACGTTCACCTGAGAATATATATAATAGCAGGATAGAGTGGGTTCTATAGCCTTTGATGGCAACTGGTCTAGGAGAAGGACAACTCTGAATTCAAAACCTGCAGAGGGTCATTTGGGGACCCTGTGGCACGTAGGGCACCAGGTCTCTGTATTCATCCCTTCAAAAAGTCTGGATGGTTCTGCACAAAACCTTCACCACTATAATCAAATGACATGTGCTGGTGTCGGGCTGTCAGTTTCCTATGAACTGATCTGCCTGGCCCACATACGTCGAATTTCACGGTAGAGTCGAGTACATATATATATATATATATATATATATATATATATATATATATATATATATATAACCCTTCAAGCAGACCTCTTCACTGTCGATTCACGAGAGACATTTGGGTCACTAACACACTAAAAAGAGAATGTCTTCTATCGACAAACATCGAAAAATATGAAGAAAAAAATTAATTATTTTTTATAATATGTGGAAATCTCCACCCTTTGCCTGATGATGGTCGCGAGACTGGAAACTCGTGTAGGGAAATTATGGAAAATAAAGCATAATATATTTTTTTAAATCCACATGACAACCAACAACATTTCCGGTTTCTCTTCTATTTAATACATATATATATATATATATATATATATATATATATATATATATATATATATATATATATATATATATATATATTCATAATCTACTGGACGAGTCAATTTACCAATTTATTGATTTGTTAGTTAATTATTAATTTGTTAATTAATTAGTTTATTAATTAAGTTCAGAACAAGGATTACAACAAGAAAGATGGGGCCTAAAGAGGCAAGAATTACTTAGGGCAAGAAAAAGCAAGAAGTCGTGGAAAGCTATAATCCTCCACGACGTTAAACGAAATCATATATAAAAAAGAATGAATAAACCTTCTAATCCTGTATACTCTTTTTGGCAATACTCTGTTAGGTCCGTACAATCGATCAGTAATTCTATGGCGAATGCCATCTTTACATATTGTTACCGTTTCCAGCCATGGCCTCCATTCTTGCACATGCGCAGTTCTTGACTCTAATGAGACTAAGGTGTGGCGTTTGGATTCTACCTGTTTATACCTAATTGTGCTTGTATGTTTGATCTCTCTCTCTCTCTCTCTTTTATCCTTTTTCTTTCTCTCTCTCTCTGTCTCTATCACTATCACTTTTTCTCTCTCTCTCTCCTTCGCGCGCGCACACACACACACGGGTGCGCTTTTTTGCCCTCACATTGATCGTTGTTTCAGTTGGGGAGATTACAGACATTTTAATATGTAAGATGGAATGTGTAAAAACCAAATAGATCTTTATATGTTTTTTTCTGTTGTCAACGTTTCGTTCAATACGAATATCATCAAAAAAAAAAAAAGAAATACGTAAGAAATAACGTAAAATTCGCCTCCTTGCTGCTAAGAAATGTTGTGGTTAATTAATTTATTTTTTTAAAAATCTAAGAATTAATAAAATTAAAAAATAAATATTTTTGAATAAATTAAACATACATGTGAACCAATGAATGTGATTTGTAGAAAAATTTAAAACATTAAAAGAAACGTAAACCAAAGAGATTTGAGACGGGAAAACGAGAGTTAGCGCCTGAAGATTTATTCATATAAAATACAAATTGTGGCACAAGGCCGAAAAAGCGGAGGGGTAAGGCTGGTCTTAACTAACTATCCTATACCTAGCTAATCAGCTTCGCGACCCATTCATACATTACAATTGACACATTCACCACAAGAATTCGTCCGTCACCATTCAATCCTCCATACACCATAATACCACATCCTCACCAGGGAGGACCTACAAAAACGCGCCCCACACCATAAAAATTTGATGATAAAAAAAAAATACATAAAAATCTAACCATGAAAAGATGAAAGGGGAGGGAGATGAACCCCATAACAAACTAAATTTCAACAAATTTTTGAACTAAACATAATTTATGTTAGTAGGGCCCGTCCAGCCCACAAAATAGAGAGGCCGCTGTATTCTGCCCAGAGGACAAAATCAAGAAGCACTCTCGCTAAGGGAGTGGGAAAGAGATAAAATAACTTGGACATGGGGAAATAAAAGGCTGATCCAGTTGAGATGAAAAGGAGGCCAAAACAAACTGAGGAGGTTGGGAATCTCGACTTGGATCATAACTAAAATGAGAGTTAGCGCCTGACAATATAAATCCGATTTGTCGAAAATGAATTCGACTGAAAAGACCAATGTCGAGCTAGTTGATGAATGACCGGGTTGCAAAAGAAAAACGTCCTTCTGCGACCCTCTCCGCTAGGGTCAGGTAACCACAGTTATAAAGAGACAGGAACAATGATAAGAATTTGTTTCGCTGTCAATCCAAAAGCTGACGCGTATGAGGTGGAGGGTATTTTTATAACATATCTCTGCCCTCGCCTCTTCCGCCAATCCAAATGGATTGCTACTAAAGCAAAGTAGAATGAAACGTTCGCTCCTTAGGACTCCTCAGTCGACATCGCCGCTCCACTCACGTACGTCTATTCTTCATTATTTACGACAGATTTTAATAAAATAGAGAATACAAATAATTCAAATTATAATTTATAATATTATTTTGGTGGTAAATCAATATAGAATTAAATTAAATTATAAAAAATGATAGTGTTAAGGGATTTAAAATTAGATTTTGTTGATTTTAAAATCATTTTTTTGATATTTTTGTGCTGCGTTCAAGATTTGAAACACCAGGGCAGGACGATAATCATCACTTTCTCTGTTGACGATTCTCTTAAAATATCTTCTGATGATTATTTTTGCAGTAATATATAGAGCAAGCCCATTTTGTAATACCTGTCAATCAATTTATTTGAGAATTGGGTTAGAGAACTTGGAGAAATGGCGGCGAAAAACATGACGGTGAAAAAGATGGCGGCGAAAAATATGGCGGCGAAAAAGATGGCCGCAAAAAAGATGGCGGTGAAAAAGATGGCGGCGAAAAAGATGGCGGCGAAAAAGATGGCGGTGACAAAGATGGCTGTGAAAAAGATGGCGGTGAAAAAGATGGCGGTGAAAAAAAAATGGTGGCAAAAAAGATGGCGGCAAAAAAGATGGCGGCAAAAAAGATGGCGGTGAAAAAGATGGCGGTGAAAAGAAATGGCGACGAGAAGATGGCGGCGAATAAGATGACGTTGAAAAGATGGCGGTGAAAAAGATGGCGGTGAAAAAAAAATGGTGGCGAAAAATATGGCGGCAAAAAAGATGGCGGCAAAAAAGATGGCGGTGAAAAAGATGGCGGTGAAAAGAAATGGCGACGAGAAGATGGCGGCGAATAAGATGACGTTGAAAAGATGGCGGTGAAAAAGATGGCGGTGAAAAAAAAATGGTGGCGAAAAATATGGCGGCAAAAAAGATAGCTGCGAAAAAAATGGCGGTGAAAAAATGGCGGAATTATTTACGCACGCATCAATACTTCCTTTATATGATCAGAATATTTTTAGGATCAAAGTGTAGTATCCGACCTCAGAAGGACAAACTACGTTTTATCTTTAAATTTCTTCACGTTTTGGCTTGTCCTTTTCTTTTAACTTGTATTTATTAAGTCTTTTCTTGTCAATCCCAACGAATAAAAAAAATATATTATTCTAGCCATTAACTCTTAAATTATTATATTTAAAAAGAATTTATCTAAACCCAACATAATCTTTGTCACAACTCCTTCTAAAACAATAAAATACTTAATGAATACAAAACAAGCCAAAACTTGAAAGAGGAATTTACTCTATCACCTGAAATGATTGCCAGAAAAATATATTGGAGAAACCTCAAGAAGATTAAATAAGAGATTATATGAACACAAAAGAGACATTTTAAAAGACAACACGCAAAACGCATTAGTTGTTCACCGTAATGAGATTGACCACAATTTTAATTAAAAGAGAAAATAATTCAATATGGCGAAAATGTCTAGAGATGCCAGAAGGAAAGACACAAGAATCTACAAGTAATGAAAGAGAATGAAAAGATTTTAGAAGTATTTGAAAACCTAATAAAACTCCAATTTTATCAGCTGAAAGTAAACTTCAACCACAGTTAGATATTAAGGGACCCACTCTCAAGTGATACCTCGAACATCAGTTCATTATACTTCCGCTGAATTAACAAGAATGAATTGGCGGTTTTATAGAAGCAAATATAAAACTCATTTATTTTACATTCAAGCTAGAAATGTTAGTATTTGCAACAATCAAATCGCATCAAAATTCTTTCACTTAAAAGTAAAGTTATTTTTTAACTAAAAAAGATAAAATTGAAAAGATGAGTATATCGATCGTACTTTAGAAAAAAACAGTAAATTAAATTAAACTAATTAATCACTAAAAGCTATTTGTAACCAACAGAGGAACTGCGTAAATGTTGTTAGATTTTTTTCGGTTTAAAATTTCTTAAACTCATTTTTGTGAGTTTCTGAGGCGAGGTAAAAAAAACCCCAAGAAAGCTAAATTAAACTTGATTGGCTGTTTAAATGTTTCGTAAAAATGACGATAATTTTTACAATTATAAATGTATTTTTTTGTTTGTTTTTTTCTTTTTAAATAATTGAATGGACGGATTAAAAGAATGCGAAAAGGCTATCTGTATTTTCGCTACATTTAAGAAGAAACGGAAGAAACGGCCCTATTGTTCGTTGTCGACTGCTCAGAGAGACAAATGAAGACGATTTCTGATTATCGTAGATTCAGCAAAGAGATGTCAATGTTACAGGGTGCTAATACTTGAAATAAAACTTTCTACTTCGTCTTCGATGCCAAATAAAAAATTCCGCTTTTTATTGCTGCCTGTTTAAACGCGTTGAAGACAAAGTGGTCTCTTTCTTAACCATTAAGTACATCCAATGCCATCGAGCAAGTCAATTAAAAAGGAAAGAATAAATAAACCTAGATAGATAGATAGATAGATAGATAGATAGATAGATAGATAGATAGATAGATAGATAGATTATGAACAGAATGAGATAGATAGATAGATAGATGGATAGATAGATAGATAGATAGATAGATAGATAGATAATGAACAGACAAGGATAGATAGATAGATAGATAGATAGATAGATAGATAGATAGATAGATAGATAGATAGATAGATATGAACAGACTGAGATTAGATAGATAGATAGATAGATAGATAGATAGATAGATAGATAGATAGATAGATAGATTATGAACAGAATGAGATAGATAAATAGACAGACAGATAGATTATGAACAGAATGAGATAGATAGATAGATAGATAGATAATGAACAGACAAGAATAGATAGATAGATAGATAGATAGATAGATAGATAGATAGATAGATAGATAGATAGATAGATAGATATGAACAGACTGAGATTAGATAGATAGATAGATAGATAGATAGATAGATAGATAGATAGATAGATAGATAGATAGATAGATCATGAACAGGATGAGATAGGTAGACGGATAGATAGATAGATAGACAGATAATGAACAGACAAGAATAAATAGATAGATAGATAGACAGATAATGAACAGACAAGAATATATATATATATATATAGATAGATAGATAGATAGATAGATAGATAGATAGATAGATAGATGGATATATATGAATAGACTGAGATTAGATAGATAGATAGATAGATAGATAGATAGATAGATAGATAGATAGATAGATAGATAGATATGAACAGACTGAGATTAGATAGATAGATAGATACGAACAGACTGAGATTAGATAGATAGATAGATAGATAGATAGATAGATAGATAGATAGATATGAACAGACTGAGATTAGATAGATAGATAGATAGATAGATAGATAGATAGATAGATAGATAGATAGATAGATAGATAGATAGATAGATCATAATACTTAAAACCAATAAAGAATTTGATAATTCAATGCTTTCACTGCGGTGGACGTAGTCATACGCCTTTAAAAAATGGCATTGCCTGCTTTAGACGTGCATATGTTTCCATTACATCATGAAATACGGATTCCTAATGTTTGTGCTATAAACTAATGTATAATGATATTTCCAAGTCAGCGTAGGTCCATGGCATCGTACAATATGACCTGTGTTGCGACATATTTTTTATTACATTGGCTGTTTGGGATGTCGTTTAAATAAGTCTTTACGGCAGAGTATCTTCTCAAGCCCAAGATGGCGGCGCCCATGAAGAAGAAATAGCCGTCAA
The DNA here is from genome assembly GCA_964036315.1 of Acanthosepion esculentum. Taxonomy (NCBI): domain Eukaryota; kingdom Metazoa; phylum Mollusca; class Cephalopoda; order Sepiida; family Sepiidae; genus Acanthosepion; species Acanthosepion esculentum. Next base: position 104,504,657 of record OZ038498.1, on the reverse strand, counting down.
CAACTTCAGAGTCATTTATTTCCAGTAAACAACAATTTCCTGTTTTTCCCCAAATAGGCCAGCTCAACCAAGCAATAAAAGTAGAAAAAATACGGCATGGAGAATGCTAATAACCTTCTACATTTTATGACACAACTCACTAAAACAGGAACATTCAATCAGCGCAGTTCTAAAATCTATAAATCGAATAAAATGCTATAGAATTTTTTTAATCTTTATATGGCAAAAAAAAACAAAAAAAAACGCCACGTGCTCTTCAATGTGGTGTAATGGTTAACAAGCTTGTCTCGCTTGATCAGTTACGACCGAATAGTGAAGTCGATCCTCACTAGGTGCCCCACACTTTCGGCCATGTGCCACATCTAAGCTATGCTCAGAAATCCCTGGATCACTTCGACGTGGTGTAATGGTTAACAAGCTTGTCTCGCTTGATCAGTTACGACCGAATAGTGAAGTCGATCCTCACTAGGTGCCCCACACTTTCGGCCACGTGCCACATCTAAGCTACGCTCAGAAATCCCTGGATCACTTCGACGTGGTGTAATGGTTAACAAGCTTGTCTCGCTTGATCAGTTACGACCGAATAGTGAAGTCGATCCTCACTAGGTGACCCACACTTTCCGCCACGTGCCACATCTAAGCTACGCTTAAAAATCCCTGGATCACTTCCGTGTGGTGTAATGGTTAACAAGCTTGTCTCGCTCGATCAATTACGACTGAATAATGAGTTCGGTCCTCACTAACTACTCCATATTTTCGGCCTTGTTTCAGATCTAAGCTACGTTTAGAAATCCCTGAATCACTTCGACATGGTGTGATGGTTAAGAAGCTTGTCTTGCTAGAATATTATGTCAAAACCGAAGTAATTTGTTTAAAGTGTAACGATACTGAACTTATAATTTTTTTTCCATAACGATTTAAGCGTAGCTTAATTATGGCATAAGGCCGAACTATGGAGCACTTAGTGAGGGTTTAACTCATTATTCCGTCGTAATTCATCTTGCGAGACAAGCTTGTTAAGCATTACACCACTTTGAAGTGCACTTGGATTTTTTTGCCATATAAAAAAATAGATTTGGTTAGAACTGCGTTGATTGAAATTTACGTGTGGACGGAAAGTGTGACACTAAAATCAGAAGACGTATTGGGATCGCATAAAAATGCCTTCCAAAAGCTAAGCAGAGTATTAAGTGAGAGAAAAACTTAGAAACAAATAGAAGAGTACTGGACTTTCAGATGGTATATATATATATATATATATATATATATATATATATATATATATATGGCAGCGAATGCTGGACAATCTCCCCAAGAGATTTGAAACAATACAAATTTGGTTCTGTAGAAGAATTCTCAGAGTACCATGTGCAGAACATGTGAGCAAGGACCATTGAAAATGGAAACAAAAAGGAAACTTATACTTAACTTTAGAAAGAGTTGAAAATGTTGGGGGTCACATAATGAGGAAAGAGGGCTTGGAGAATCTGATACTCACAGGACAGATTAAAAGCAAGTCGGACAAAGGAAAACAAGGCATAACATATTTGACGAGCTTGAGTAAATGCACGGTGGCACAGAATTTAGGATGAATAACGAAAAGACGAAATTTGCGTAGCGCGACAAAGGACAGGAAATTGTGGAGAGTCAACGCCCATAGGAGAGACGACAGATATAGAAGGCGTAGAGTCCTCTTTTCGAGACAGTAACCATTAAGCCACACCTATGAATATGTAGCGTGTTCTAAACTATGTTATTCATCGAAATAAATTGTATATCTGGGAAAACCTTATTACACGTTAATTACTTCCGAGACGGTAGTCGGAAGACGTTTGCAAGATGCGCAAATGATAACGAGGCTGGCATATCAACCATCTAATTAAATCTTTGCTGTATTAAATGCTTTATTCGATAAGAAGCGAGTGTTGTCGGCATCTAGCAAATGTCTCGGTGTAAGTTAAGGTTTATACGCAACGTGTAAGTCTTTCGTCAGTTTCTGCCATTCGCTTTTTATTTGTTGAAATCTTTGTTTTTTTGGGTTTTTTTAATTGTCTTTCTTTTTGCCGAATGAAGACATTCTCCTTCCGAAAAACACTATTTTTCTAACCCTTTATTTCCCAACCCCCGTCTATCGATATCTCCTTTTACTCTCTCTCTATCGCTCTCTCTCTCTCTCTCTCTCTCTCTCTTACTCTATCAACACGCCTATCTTCCTCTTTACCTACTTTGTTCTTTCTACATCTCTTCTCTTTGAAACTTTTGCTCTGCTTCATCCACAGGCTAGAACTCTTTCTGCCTGATTTTATCTCTCTCTGACAACTCCTCGGTCGTCCGTGTCTGCCATTTCGTCTCTCTGACAATTCCTGTATCCTTTCTCTTCCACCAGGTCTCTCTATCAATTCACATCTTTTCGTATGTCCAGAGTCCGACTCGCTAAAAATGAATCGATTATTTTTCTTTCTTTCTTTCTTTCTTTCTTTCTTTCTTTCTTTCTTTCTTTCTTTCTTTCTTTCTTTCTTTCTCACACTTTCCCTTTCTATCAGAGCATATCGCTTCTCTCTGAAAATTCATCTACTCTCTCCTTCTCCCTCTCCCTATCTCTCTCCCTCTTTCTCCCTCTCCCCCTCTCTCTCTCTCTTTCTCTCTCTGAACTGTTATTCTCCACTTACCCAGTCTCTGACAATTCAGTTATTGTCTTTTTCTCTTTAAAAATCCATTGTTTCTTTCTCACAACATTACTCTATCAACATATCTTCTCTCTCTCTCTCTCTTTCTATCTATCTATATATATATATATATATATATATATATATATATATATATATATATATATATATATATATACGTGTTGAGTGATAAGCTAATTCTATAAACAACAGCCACCTGCACTAATGCAAAGCTCTTCAGTAAAATGAATGGAGCACTTTGGCTGATTGGCATTTGTTTACATTTGTAAAAACAATATGCTAGATTTAGTTGTGTAACTCTACCGAGTGAAGATAGCTATGGCTGACACCAAATTAGTTGTGTTTCAATCCTGGCTTGAGGCATTCGGAAGTCTAGTCGCACTGAGGAGCTGTGATACAGCGAAACAGTACTGTCTGTGAATGACATATATATATATATATATATATATATATATATATATATATATATATATATATATATATATATATATATATATATATCACTGAAAATTAATTTATTCTTTATCTCTTTCACTCTCTTTCTATCAACGCGCCTATTTTCTCTCATTCTCTCTCTGCACCGCTTCATGTGCCTGGGTGGTGCAATGGATATCGGCTCGGAATACAAATTCGGAGAGCCGAGTTCGAATTACAGTCGGCTTCGCTACAGTCACTCACGCACAAATACCCTTGGGAAAGGTATGAATCCATGTCTTCTCCCCACTCCCAGCTATAAGTTAAATAGCGATACAGACTGGTTCCTATAGCCTTGGTTGGCAAGCAGTCTACCACAGAAAGAAATGGCAGGCTATTGCGGGTAAATCTTCTTCCTATCAGTCATGAATCGAAAGAGACATGATCTCCTAAGCGTGTATCACGTATGGCATTTAACTGAAAGAGTCAGCAGTTATTTATGTTGCAGTTTTTTGGGGTACGTTATGTACTAGTGAGCCAACCAAAATGAGCTGACTCATTTTATAGTTGACCAATAGAAGTTTTAACCAATCAGAAAGCTCAAAATATTCAATCTGACGTGTATAAAAGCAGCCATTTTGTTTTTTCTCCGAATATCTTCGCTGCCAACCTCTGATATTGAAGACCTGAAGAATTACTGAACAGCTGCTACTAGTGATATTGGCGTTGTTCCATTAAACACATTATGTACAGCACTGGATTCTATATTCAAAGACTACGGTGAACATGGTCAACAATTTAGGTGAGGAAGTTGTGGACAGACATGATCGCCCAAGGGTGTAACTAACTGACTCCAGAAAGTACTTGACTTCTGCCGTTCACTATATTTACAAGAGTTAGATGCGATCCAAAATAAAATACTGCAACTACATCTGGTCTGCAGATGCACAATCCCCAGTTTCCAACCTTTTTCTGCCTGATCGGTTTTTCCTTCCTTACAGCCATTTTCCCTTAGGCAAATCGTTGCTAGCCTCGAGTTACGCTACTGTTGTGGCCATTGGCAGAAATTTGTGAAAGCTACGTTTCTCTTTCCACCAGTCCAGACCTATAAAACCAGGACCCACCAGTCCGCATACCCTGAGTCCAGAATGTTTAGCAATTGTTTTTATATCCGAGTTCCACCTGAGTCTAGTTTGGCCACAAATATGTGGCCCCTAGTTAAAATGCTGGACTCTATACGTGGCTACTGTTCTACGACACCGTGCCCGCTAATAGACAGCATCTTATTACTTTGCTGGATATAACGATTGCAATAATATCCAATTAATGTTTCCTGTCTACTGAAAATTTGCCAAAAACGCTGAGAATTACAATTCTAACTGGCGATATAGTTGAAGACAAAAACGAATGAAAGCAAATATCAAATCAACAAAGAATTCCAATATCTGTCTATATTTCTGAGATGAGGTATTATGTACACTATTTATATTATTCGGACTGTTGTCCTCATCTTTGTTGCCATATTTATTACAACGACTCGGCGTTTCAGTATCTGGCTATATTTCTGAGATGAGGTATTATGTACATTATTTATATTATTCAAACTATTGTCCTCATCTTTGACGACACTTCGCAGATATCTCTCCCGAGTAAGACCCCCCCATAGAGGAGAACATGACTAAAGACTGTGTGTACGCTATCCCATGTAGCTGCGAAAAGAAATATAAAGGGGAGACAGCCCCCCCCCCCGCTTAAGGTAAGGCTTCAAGAACACCAGAAAGCTGTAACATGAGGAGAAGTGTAAAAATCAGGCGTGGCTAACCACATATGGAGAGAGAGAAGAGAGATCACCGTCCTCTGTGGGATCAGATTGAGATCATAGACCAAGAACAGCATCGGAAAATTCGTAAACTTAAGGAATCAGCCAATATGCTAGGCCACAAAAATCTCCTGGGCCGACCAAGCATAGAAAAGAATACAATATGGGAACCAGTAATAAGGAGTGCCAGAGAAAAGCGATAATAACAACAAAAATTGCAATATGAGCTCTGGTAAAAATGTATGATAACAGCAATAATTGCAATATGAGCAGTGGCAAAAAAATGATTGCTGAAACATTAGGTTTATAATAGCCAGAAATTCATACACATGGTACAGTGGATAAAGGCGTTAGTTAGATCCAGTGACAGGACCCAGAGAGTGTGATTTCAATACGCGGTTAAGGCAGTGGAGAACTTTCACAGGGAAATTAACAGGAGATAACTGATAACTGACATTCATTAAACATGGCACGTGGAACTAGAACAGTCTACCCCAGTGAACGAAATAAAGGGTTCAGTTCGACATTCCAACCACCTGAAGAAGGCCGGAGCGTACAACGGCCGAAACGTTGTAATAAATATGAGGACAAAGATGAGGACAATGTTCCGAATAATGTAAATAGTGTAAAGAATTCCAACTCGAAACAATTATCAAGTCACATGTTTATATGATTTGGAACCTTTTCGTTTTTATTTTATTCCTCGGCTAATACGAATAAGATCAACTTTTTTAAAAAGTGAAAACCTAAGCCAGTGACACAAAAGTAACCGAATTCTTGAGATATAGATGGATTTCCTAAGTTGAAAATGTCTGTTGCAATCAAAAGAGACAACAATGAATCTCAGATGGTTAGCGATACTTTTCTATGTATTATAACATATTTTTAAATTCATAGAAATGGGTTTTCATCTAAATCAGTGTTTACTAACCCTTTTTTTTTTTTTTTTTTACTTTAGGACGCATTTGTAGAATAACTGGGCGGACTTTAAATTTTGATAAGGAAAAATTAATCATGAAAATTGAAAATATGAAATTTTAGTTAAGCATTCCCAAAGATTCGTGGTACACTTTTCATCTAAAAGAATTTTACTACTTTGTTGATTTTTTTAGAGGCCGATAATGCCTTCCGGAAGTCAAATAAGAAAAGATTATCCACGGATTAAGGAATTTAGCATCCAGTTTAAAATAGCAAATGACAAAGACTTGATTAAAATGGAGGCCATGTGCTTGGTGTCTTTAGCTTTTTAAAAATAAAGATTTTTTTTTTAAATGTAAAAATAATTAATAGATTATTCTTTGGTTAACTTTGGGCGCACCTGCCTAACTTTGAGGGCGCATTAGTAAGTCCGGGCGCACCTATCGAGAAACGCTCATCCAACCCGTGGTAAGCGCAGACAATGCTATAAACATTTAACTGTAGTCTAAATAGTCTTAAAGTACGCCTTATTATTCCGCCATTGTCGTTGTTCACAAGCCAATTTGAAAGTGGGTTTGGCCTTAATTTCATCAGTCTTACTGAATTTTGTCCGAATAAACTATGTTTAAGGATGTGTGGATAACGAAAGGGTTATGGGTACGTAAACTGCAATTGACGAGCAGTGTTCAGAATTCCACCCCCAATCTGTTACATGCACTGACGCACAAATGCGAATGAGGAAAGGATTGATTCAATTTCTTCTCCCCCCCAACGATGGGTTAAATAGTACTGCCGAATGCGCCTTGGTTGGCGCCCAGTTTTTGAGAACAACAACTCTGAATTAAAAAAAAAAAAAGAACTACGGAGAGCTTTTTAAAAATGACCGTCCGACGACATCAGTTCTCAGCTTGATATCTCTACTGTTGAAGCAACCATTAACTCGATAAGCTCAAATTAGAAAATGATCACAAGAATGACCTACAGTCTGTTGTTAACTGGGTCAAAGAATGGCTTGTTAATTCAAAGGCTTCCAAGACGAAACTTTTCTCTATCAATCACCTGAAAGAACCCTTTCTGCCTCCCATCAAGATGAGAGAGACTCGTTGTGCCTTCTCGGGCTTGCATACTCGGCTGACATGAAGCGGAAATATTTTATTGAAGTAATTTTACTTTTCAATAAGATTGAACAGTTCCCAATTGGCTTGTTAATTTTAACGCCCCCAAAACTAAACTGCTATCCATTAATCATCTGAGAGACTCCTCTGTGCCTTCCCTTAACATGGCTGATGCTAACATCCAGGAAAGGTCCTCTTCTGCCTTCTCGGTCTAAAGTTCTCAGCTGACATGAAGTGGAAAGATTATATTGAATCTATTGCTAGGTCAGATGCCAAGAAAGTTGGTTCACTGTGTTGGACGAGACAATTTTTCTCTCTAGAATCTATCTTACATATCTATAAGTCTACCATTCGTTCATGCATGGACTATTGCTGCCACATATGGTTCGAATCCCCCTGCTGCATATCTAGAGATGCTTGATAAAATCTAAAGAAGAATCAGCAATATTATGGGTCATGACCTGACATCTCGGCTTCAATCATTTTTCCAACGCCGTAATGTAGACCCCCTCTGCCTTTTCTATAAATACTTTCATGGTAATTGTTCTGATAAACTTTCCGCTAAGGTACCTAGACATTATGAATATAAACGCAGTACTAGATTGGCGGCAAGGTCTCATTAATTCATAGTTCAGTTGGCTAGATGTAAGCGCAAGTTCTATGCTAACAGTTTCTTCTCTCACACTTCTCGCTTGTAGACCTCTCGTCCGGTTCCATGCTTTCCAGGCAACTTTGAAATTTAAAATTGTAAATGTAATGTCAATCGTTATCTACTGTTTTCCAGGTTATATTTATATTGTTCTGGCTTCTTAATGATATTTCTCTTATTATTATTATTCTTTTACACTTAGTAACCCCGTGTGTTTTAGTGATTTTACTGCCTTACATGGGGGGATATGATTAAAAGAATAAGTGCCTTCGACCTAAAATTCGCTCAGTAGAAAATGCCCAAATATGAGATGAAAATAAATGCTAAGTTCAAACTTATACTTATCATCATAAAATCTGTTTCGATTTGAGGTCAAGAATTAACATGTTCTCTCAACTTCACTAACATTGTATACGGATTCGACAATATCTTACCAGAGAAGGTTGTACCGTATAAACTTTATAAAAAGGTTTATGTATACGAAAAAAAAAAAGCCGCCGGAGCATTTCTACAAGAAATGATGGCTAATTGATTAATCGAGCCATGATTAATTAAACATGGGTAAGATTTATCGGAGATAAATAATAAAAAAATTACCTACCTAAACGAAGGATATTTGGCAAAGAAAAATACTGGCAAATTTGGATGCTAAAAACGGAATAAATAAACTGTTTGGCGAAAATACCTTAACTTCCGATTAAAAAGAAAGACGTTTGTTTATTTATGGAACCGTTTGATCACCAAGGAAACAACCGCATCAAAGTAATTTCGTTTATTGTACGCGTTGCTATTCGGGCCATCATACTCGTCTCGGCTGTTTATACCGCCAGAAATTTGGAAATGCCATGCTGTACTTCTTGGCATTCGCACCGAAAGTTCCAATACGAACATTTCAGAGTGTTTTGGTGCCAAGAGGATACGGAAGGAGTGGGATGAGTCTAATGGTGATTACGAAGGTACAGCAGCTCGAAAACTCACTCTCATCGTTCTGATAACAAACGAACTCCCGTCAGACTCAACACGGAGGCCTACATCAAGTGTCTTGAGGAGGTAGTGCTGCCCTGGGTCAAGAGGGTAGCTGCTGGAAGACTCTATATCAGGCAACCGGATTCTGCACCATGCCACACAAGCAGGAGAACCCAGTAATGGCTCTCAGACAATTTCTACAGCCACATCATCACTTACATCTGGCTACCTAACTCCTCAGACTGGAACTACCTTGTGTGGGACGCAGTTGGGTGAGGGACCAACAAAACTCCTTGTAACACCAAAGATGAACTGAAGGCAAGGATTATGGAAGCATTCACCAACTGAAACAAGGAGACTGCTCAGAAGAGTTGCAGGAGATTCTGAAGTTGTCTGGAGGCCGTGGTTGAAGGCAATGGCGATTTACTCTTTAGTATTTCAAGATATTTTTGTGTCATTTTTGGAAATATATCTGTTAAAATGAGATGTCAGTGTTATTTTCATTTTTGTGTAATTCCGATGACAATATCCATCGCACCCTATCTGCAGGCCGTGGTTGAAGCCAATGGTGATTTTATTGAATAAATTTACTCTTTAGTATTTCAAGATATTTTTGTGTCATTTTGGTAAATATATCTGTTAAAATGAGATGTCAGTGTTATTTTCATTTTTGTGTAATTCTGATGACAATTTATCCATCGCACCCTATCTGCAGGCCGTGGTTGAAGCCAATGGTGATTTTATTGAATAAATTTACTCTTTAGTATTTATTTCAAGATATTTTTGTGTCATTTTGGTAAATATATCTGTTAAAATGAGATGTCAGTGTTATTTTCATTTTTGTGTAATTCTGATGACAATTTATCCATCGCACCCTATCTGCAGGCCGTGGTTGAAGCCAATGGTGATTTTATTGAATAAATTTACTCTTTAGTATTTATTTCAAGATATTTTTGTGTCATTTTGGTAAATATATCTGTTAAAATGAGATATCAGTGTTATTTTCATTTTTTGTGTCATTTAGACGACAATTTATACATCGCATGTATGTCAGTGAATGCTAGACAATCTCCTTAAATATGAAGAAGAGACTTGAAGCAACAGAAATGTGGTTATACAGAAGGATGATGAGGATTACTATGAACCAAACATTTGAGCAACGACTAAGATTTAGAGAAAACGGAAACAAAAAAGGGAAATTTATACTTAACATCTGAAAGAGACAGTTGAAATTTCGGGGTCACGTAATGAGGAAAGAGGGCTTGGAAAATCTGATACTCACAGGACAGATTGAAGTCAGGAGGGAAAGAGGAAATCAATGCATGATATAATTAGTGAGCTTGAGTAAATGGATGACGAAACAAGGTTTTGGAGAAATAAAAAGCCAAAATTTATTAAGAGCTACAAAGGAGAGGAAATTGTGGAGAGCCATGATCTTTTACGTCCTGAAGGAACAAACAAGAATAATTTTGACAACCCTTGTACCTTCGACAACTTAGATAGATGTAATTGTTTCTATACGTATCTATCGTCAAATTCCATTTTTTGTTTCTCCCAGTCCAATTGCTTGCGTATATCAGAGCAAATGTCTTCCTATGAATTCGTCTTTTCGTGTCTACATGAGAATAAGCAGTTGTATTTTCGTTTGAGCAAACCTTGCTATCATCATTTTCATCATTTAACTCACTTACTTTGGCCTTTACCTCGTGCGTTAAATTTAATGCAATTCTACAACGCCTTTCGGGCGGCAAGTCGATCTCGGAACATCAAACTAATTATCGGCTTGTCAGCGCACGCGCGTAAAATTCCCGCCAACCTATAGAACCGGAACCCGTCCTCTTCCTTCAGACTGAAATGCTCACGTCTCGCTGTGATGCATTCAGTTCGACACGTAAACACAATGACACGTGTACATGTCAACCGGTACACACATATACATGCACTCAACACACGCGCGCATGCGTTCACATTCAACCAGAGAAAAGTGTCCGTCACACTTAAAATGTGTTTACGATGAAAATACATGCAAGCGTTTACACGGGGGAATCTAAATGCGTACAGTCAATTATACTTGAACTAAGACACATAGACACACACATTAATAAATCGATGTACGTAGAGACATGGTTGACACAAGGACATCTTTACAATTGAACCGATCACGTATGATGGCATAAGCACGAAAAATAAAGTAATTGATTTTTAAATACTCGCTGCATAGTAAATATGAATATATATAAATAAATCTATATACAGTGTAACCCGGATATAAGAGACCCGGATATAAGAGAAACCCGGATATAAGATAGATTTTCTCTGGTCCCAAATTAGAGCCTGTGTTAATAAAACAAAATATGCCAAACCCGGATATAAGAGAACCCGGATATAAGATATTTCTTCTCCGGTCCTGACAACTCTCTTATATCCGGGTTACACTGTATAAAATATCGACATTTTACCCATCGCACCCTGTATATATATATATATATATATATATATATATATATATATGTATGTGTTCGTGTTTGTGTGTGTGTGTTTATATATATATATATATATATATGAGTGCATGTGTGTGTTCTATTTCTCAGACACACACATACATACACATTGACTACATTAAGAAATAAATTACATATATATACAGTAGCGGCCATAATATAAGGAACGGAAACAACAAAGACATAAATATGTGTATTACTTAAAAAGTAATGCATGATTAGCAATGAAATTTTTACCGAATAAAGATTAGGGTGTAATGCATAAATATTATACAAAGTTACAAAAATTGACATAATAGTTTTTTTTTAAATAAAGATTAAATGGAACAAAGGAAATAAGCTAGTGGTCAAAAGTTAAGGAACGATGTTAATAATTTGCATAAACTTTTAATTTACATTGTTAAAAAACTCGATGGAGCTTTTTAACAATAAGTAAAAGTTCATTTATCATTAGGGCTTTATTTTTAAGCAATATGGCAAATTCTACACACAAAATGCTCTCTTTTGAAGAAAGAAAAACTCATTACCGCTAACTATCAAGAAAAAAAGTCAATTTCAGAAATTTCTGATATTGTTCATAGGTCTAAAAGTGTCGTTCATCGTGTAATTAGCAGGTATAAAACCGATAAAACGTTAGATGCAAAACCACAAACCGGCAGACCTCCAAAAACATCGCAAAGAGAAGATAGAAGAATTGTTAGAATATTTACAAAAAAACGTTTTGAAACTGCTGCATCAATTGCCCGTAAAATTAATGAAGAGACAGATAATAAGATCTCAAGGAAAACGGTTGCTCGCCGGTTAAAAAATGCAGGATTGCATGCCCGTAATCCAGCTTCGAAGCCTCTCATTTCAAAGCGAAACCAAAGGGCACGCCTGGAGTATACGAGAGAACATGTTTGGACTGACGCACAATGGGATACAGTTCATTTCAGTGACGAGTCCAAGTTTAATATATTTGGTTATGAGGGTAAAACTTACGTACGCCGTAGAACAGGTGAAAGACTGTCTTCTCAATGTGTCAAGAAAACCGTCAAGTTTGATGGCGGTAGTGTGATGGCGTGGGGAATGATTTCAACTGCAGGAGTTGGCCCTATTATCCGCGTACATGGCAATATCAATAATGAGATTTACAAAAGGCTTCTTCAGCAGCATGTGGTACCAAGATTACACCATAATCTTTATGAATCTCCTATTTTCATGCAGGACAATGCACCTTGCCACAAGGCTCGGAAGGTTGTGGCTTTATTTGAAGAAGAAGGAATCGCTCTAATGAAGTGGTCAGCCCAGAGCCCCGACCTGAATCCAATAGAAAATGTTTGGAAGATAACTGGAGAAAGGGCTCAGAAAAGAAACCCGAAAAACTAGGATCACCTATGGGAGTTATTGAAAGACGAATAGGAGGGAATTACTGCTGATTTTTGCAATAAATTAATTAGATCATGTGGTCGACGATGCAGAGAAGTCATTGAAAATAAGGGGATGTTTGCCAAATATTAAATTTTGTTGATATTTTGTTCACAATCAAGTATTAACAAGATCGTTCCATAACTTTTGTTTAGTAGCTTATTTCCTTTTGTTCCATTTAATCTTTATTTAAAAAAAAACTATTATGTAAATTTTTGTAACTTTGTATAATATTTATGCATTACACCCTAATCTTTATTCGGTAAAAATTTCATTGCTAATCATGCATTACTTTTTAAGTAATGCACATATTTATGTCTTTGTTGTTTACATTCCTTATATTATGGCCGCTACTATATATATATATATATATATATATATATATATATATATATATATATATATATAGCACGTAAATACACATAGATAGATAGATAGATAGAAAGAAAGAAACAACCTCCTAGATAGATAGATAGATAGATAGTTAGATAGATAGATAGATAGATAGATAGATAGATAGATAGATAGATAGATAGATTGAAACAAAGAAACAATCTCCTAGATAGATAGATAGATAGATAGATAGATAGATAGATAGATAATGAACAGGCTGAAATAGATTGTTTTTGTTTAGGGGTAAATAAACCTCTAAGAAAGATAGATAACAGACTGAGATATATAGCTTGCTAGCTAGCTAGCTAGCTAGATAGATAGATAGATAGATAGAGAAGGAAAAGAATTATGCTCATCTCAACGATCTTCTATAATTGACTAGATTCAATTTTAAATAGTATAAATATATATATTTATATATGTACACACACACACACACACACATATATATATATTATATATATATATATATATATATATATGGCTGGGTCTAGAAGGAAGAAGCGAAAATAAACGTCTTTGTATTACATGGAACTATTTGGTGTGAGACGCTCAGCATTAAATTTAAATATAGACACATAGACACAGACACACACACACACACAATTATATATATATATATATATATATATATATATATATATATATATATATATATATATATATATATATAATTGTGTGTGTGTGTACGCGCGCACCTGTGTAGACTTGTGCCCGGGGATTGAGATCAATTTAATTTATATGTAACACACTTAATATGGAAATTTCAATTAAATAACAATAAACAAATATACGCGTTTGTTCGCATCTACGCATCCGTGTGAATGGTGTGTATGGGTGTATGTCTCTAAGGAGGGGGGTGAGGAATTGTAAAAGGAGAGGAAGACAGAGATGTTGAGGAAAAGATAAAAGTGAGAGATAAGACTGAAACAGATAAAGTTAACATCTTCCTTGTTGACGCCGATGTTAAGGCACTTAATTTCTTTGTATTTTTGTGTTTTTTTTTTCGCAGTATCTTTGCTCGTCCCTGTTAGAAAGGAGATACAACCCGGATATAAGAGAGTTGTCGGGACCGGTGAAGTCTCTTATATCCGAGTTTCTCTTATATCCGGGTTTGGTCTATTTTGTTTTATTAACACAGGCTCTAATTTGGGACCAGAGAAAATCTCTCTTATATCAGGGTCTCTTATATCCGGGTTACACTGTAACAGATTTATTTTGCCCTTTTGACCTTTTTGACTATATGACAATTGAATTTGGAAATAATTATTTCTTTCCTCTTTTTCTTTTCTTTCTTTTTTCTTTTCTTTCTTTTTTTCTTTTCTTTCTTTTTTTCTTTTCTTTCCTTTTTTATTATCATTTTTTATTGTGTGTAAAATCCTATATGTTTTATTGTCTTTTCTTTCGTTCTTTTTATCTTGCTTGCATTCGTTTTCGTTTTTATTTTAAATTATTTTTTTCCAGATCTATATTTAATTTGTCTGGGTTATATTAACTGTTTTATCTGTGTAGTTGCTTTCGGAAAAAAATGGCTCTATTTATTTATACAATAAAATTACATATTTTGAGTAACATGTCAGTGTCAACTAAAGCGAAAGACTTTAAAAATGATTTCTCGCCCCCCTTGGAAGCAGACTACAGACAGAAAACGCTAATGCAAGCATGCCGTAGTAACGAAACAAAAACAGACAGAAACACACACATTTATAAATCTCCGGCCGTCCATTGAATATTGCTGCCATATCCGGTCTGGCGGTTTTGCTATAAATCTGGGGGTCCTTAATAAAATCCAAAGAAGGTTCAATGTCATTGGTCCTGAGCTGGCATCTCGGCTTCAGTCACTTTCACACCGACGTGCCGTGGCTTCCCTCTGCCTTTTCTACAAATATGTTCATGCAATTGTTCTGATGAGCTTTACTCCTCGTTGTCTTGTCTGTATGAATTGAATCGTACTAATAGATTCGCTACCAGGTCTCACCGTTTTTACTACTGAACTAACGAGATGTAACCGAAAGATCAATTCTAATAGTCTCTCTTTTCGCACTCCTCCCGATTTGTGTATTAGTGACATTATCACCATTATCTGTCCAAAACCTGTTATGTTATTGCATCTTAGTGGCATTATCGCCATCTTCTGTCTTCCTGGAACCTGTTCTTTTATTGTCCTTTCTCCTCACTAAAGTCTTCTCATTCTCTTTCACTCCCAGTAACCCCTTCCGTCTTAGTGGCATTATCGCCATCTTCTGTCTTCCTGAATCCTGTTCTTTTATTGTCCTTTCTCCTCACTAAAGTCTTCTCATTCTCTTTCACTCCCAGTAACCCCTTGCATCTTTGTGGCATTATCGCCATCTTCTGTCTCCCTAAAACCTGTTCTTTTATTGTCCTTTCTCCCCACTAAAGTCTTCTCATTATCTTTCACTCCCAGTAACCCCTTGCATCTTAATGGCATTATCGACATCTTCTGCCCTCTTGAACTCTATTCATTTACTGACCTTCTCCTCACTAAAGCCTTCTCATTCCCTTTCACTCCCAGTAATGCCTTGTGTCTTAGTGGCATTATTAAAAGAAAATAAATGCTCCCATATTAAACAGGTGTTCCCCAGGGTTCTATCCTTAGACCTTTTTTCTATCTTTATGAACGGACCGGTATGTGCCCTCAGATCCCAAAACGTCATCGATGCCGATGGCAACTATTTAAGCTTGTCTTAATAATCGAGATTCGTAGTTTCGATAAATTAAAACTGAGGTCTGCTCTCAAACAAAATCACCAATCACTTGTTAACAGGGGCAAGAAATGACTTGTTACCGCCCCCAATACGAAACGAAATTGCTGTTATTTAAGTCTTCATAGAAAACCATTGTTTTCTCTTCAGTCAGTATGGCTGATGCTAAACCTCCAAAAAAGCAACACATAGCGCTTTCTCGGCTTCAGGTTTTTTCGCTGAAAACAAGTGGAGTGATAATATTGAATCCATTACTAGGTCTGCTGATAGGATATTTGGTTCACTACGTTGTTCCATACAATTATTCTCACCAGACTCCCTCTTGCATGTTTAGAAATCTACGATTCTTCCATGCATCGAGTATTGATGCCACATTTGGTCTTCTATATGTCTTGATATTTTTAAAAAAATACAAAGAAGGGTCTGTAATATAACAAGCCCTGACCTGGCATCTCGGCTTCAGTCACTTTCCCTCCACTGTAGCGTAGCTTCCCTATATCCCATCTATAAATAATTTCATGGCCATTGTTCTAATGAGGATTCCTATTTGGTACCTCGAACGCATGAAGTTAAGAGTTGTACTAGATTGGCAATTAGGTCGCATCGTTTTACTGTTGAAATATCTAGATATAGCCGTAAGTTCTATTCTGATGCTTTCTTCTTTCTCCGTTTTCACCTGTGGAAAGCTCTTTAGGTATCTAACTTTCCTATCAGTTAAGATCTACAAAAGGTTAAATGGCACATCAGTTGACATTTTCTGTCTTTCTGAAACCCGTTTTTAATTGTCCTTTTCCCTTAATAAAGTCAACTTTTTAGCATTTTATTTCATACTCAGTAGTCTCTTAGTGGAACCGTTCTTGGGGAAATTGATTTTTAAGATAGATAGATAGATAGATAGATAGATAGATAGATAGATAGATAGATAGATAGATAGATATAAACAAATTGAGATAGATAGATAGATAGATAGATAGATAGATAGATAGATAGATAGATAGATAGATAGATATGAACAAATTGAGATAGATAGATAGATAGATAGATAGATAGATAGATAGATAGATAGATAGATATGAACAAATTGAGATAGATAGATAGATAGAAACAGACGAAAATAGAAAGAAAGAAAGAAAGAAGCAGATGAACATAGATAGAGAGGAACAGACTAAGATAGATAGATAGATAGATAGATAGATAGATAGATAGAAAGAGACTAAGATAGATAGATAGATAGATAGTAAGAAACAGATGAAAATAGATAGATAGATAGATAGATAGTAAGAAACAGATGAAGATAGATAGATAGATAGAAAGAAACAGATGAAGATAGATAGATAGATAGATAGATAGATAGATAGATAGATAGATAGATAGATAGATAGATAGATAGATAGAAAGAAACAGATGAAAATAGATAAATAGATAGATAGGAACAGACTAAGATAGAAACAGACGAAAATATATAAATAGAAACAGACGAAAATAGATAGATAGATAGATAGATAGATAGATAGATAGATAGATAGATAGAAAGAAACAGATGAAAATAGATAGATAGGAACAGACTAAGATAGAAACAGACGAAAATATATAAATAGAAACAGACGAAAATAGATAGATAGATAGATAGATAGATAGAAAGAAACAGATGAAAATAGATAGATAGATAGATAGATAGATAGATAGATAGAAAGAAACAGATGAAAATAAATAGATAGATAGATAGATAGATAGATAGATAGATAGATAGATAGATAGATAGATAGATAGAAAGAAACAGATGAAAATAGATAGATAGATAGATAGATAGATAGATAGATAGGAACAGACTAAGATAGAAACAGACGAAAATATATAAATAGAAACAGACGAAAATAGATAGATAGATAGATAGATAGAAACAAAGAAACAACCTCCTAGATAGATAGATAGATAGATAGATAGATAGATAGATAGATATGACCATATTCTTGAACGCAGTCGATAGATAGATAAGAATAGATTGAGAGTGAGTGCTAGCTAATTGAGTCTTGTGCATGGAATTTGATTATGTTCAACCTACTTAGAGTCTCTTGGTCCTGAAAGCCTTTTAAGTCAACAATCCTATTCTCTCGCTTTTTATCAGTCTTTTTATAAAATGAACTTCTAACCACATTACTTGTATCTGATGTTACTAATCAAGAAAAAGCATTTAAGTGTTGCCAGTTTCTTTAGTCGAGTTCATTTCATAATGCACTCCGTTCCTTCCGCTTGATTTTCGATTTGATGACGACGACCGTTGCTTTTTCTTGACTTTTTTGCAATATTTGAACAGAAAACCAAAGAAATCTGTCAAAAAACACAGCTCAGAAATCTACCGAGATATATGCCAGTGTACTCATGTCTGCAGATGTGTGTCTGTGTTTCATATACACGAAAAGGAGGGGCCGTGAACAAGTGTTTAGTACGTTAGCCTTCTGACCATGTATCCCGGGTTCGATTCTGACTAGTGTCGATTTGACCTATTGATCTTTGAATATTGTTAGGAATATTAGTTCACTTTATCTTGCAAGAGAATTTTTTTCTTACATATTTGTAAGTCTACCATTCGTCCATGCTTTCAATATTGCGACCACATATATTCTAATGTTACTGCTATAAATTTAAAGATGTAAATTCCACTTGATCACCGTCCTGGGTATGATGATACTCTGCATCCGTGTCCTGGGTGAGACGATAAACTGCATCCGTGTCCTGGGTGAGACGATAAACTGCATCCGCATCCTGGGTAAAACGATAAACTGCATCTGCGTCCTGGGTATGACGATAAACTGCATCCGTGTCCTGGGTAAGACGATAAACTGCATCAGCGTCCTGGGTAAGATGATAAACTGCATCCGTGTCCTGGGTAAGGTTATAAACTGCATCTGAGTCCTGGGTATGAAGATAAACTGCATCCGAGTCCTGGGTAAGATGATAAACTGCATCCGTATCCTGGGTATGAAATAAACTGCATCTGTGTCCTGGGTAAGACGATAAACTGCATCCGTGTCCTGGGTAACATGATAAACTGCATCCGTGTCCTCGGTAAGACGATAAACTGCATCCAACAGCAAGGCGTCTGATCAGGAGGTTTTGAGTAGCCTAGAATCACCTCTTCATTGTTGGTGTTCCCAGGTCCACTCTGAGTCGAGGTGGTAGCACCTGTTAGGGTCCCACCTATGGGCAAATAGTTAACCCCCAAACTGGGATCAAAACACTATGAAAGTGTAAAATTAGGTTTTAATACCAGCAATACATTTTGTAAAAAATGATTATCAGTAATGAATTTTGGAAGGAAAAATTATTACCCGAAATATATTTTTGAAAGAAAAAATATTACCAGCAATAAACATTTTGTCGGCATTAAATAACCAACTGAGGTTGATATGCGGAAAAAAACAAAACAAAACAAAGAAACATCCACTTGAGCAATTTCTTCCCGGGAGCCGCTGTTCTGTGGAACCGACTCTCTTGATTTTCCGATCGCTGCAACCTTTGGCCTATTCAAGCCAAAAGCCAACCTATATCTCCCCCAGATATATCAATAAATTGTACCTCTTACTCTTACCTTGAATGGGACGTATACAAAGATATATATATATATATATATATATATATATATATATATATATATATATATATATATATATATATATATATAAATATACATATATATATATATATATATATATATATATATATATATATATATATAGTATTTACTTGGAATGTCGAGCTGAACCCTTTATTTCGCTCACTGGTGTAGACTGTTCTAGTTCCACGTGCCATGTCTAATGGATGTCAGTTATCTCCTGTTAATTCCCCTCTCAAACGTTGTGATAAACATGACGACAAAGATAATAATGTAAATGGTGTACATAATACCCCGTCTCAGAAATATATATATATATATATATATATATATATATATATATATATATATATATATATATATATATATATATATATATAAGGCACGGTGGAGTATCTAACTAAAACTAAAATGTGTGATTGGTTCTGCTCAAAACATAAACCCACACTTTTACCTATATATACATATACATATATATATATATATATGTGTGTGTGTGTGTGTATGTGTGTGTGTGTGCTTGTGTGTGTGTGTGTGTGTGTGTGTAAATGTGGATATAAACCAAATAAATAGATATTAGCAACTGTATATGCGTGTGCTAGACGGCCATGTTCAACAACTTATCATGCGTTTTCTTTCCAGAAACTGTATCGCTATAGTCACAGTATAAACAGCATATGTGCCTGAGCGGGTTTCTTTAATAGGGACAAACTTACTCAGATGTAAAGAGCCTGCCATTTACTTTTATTATATGTATGGAAACAAGAATTTACCGTATTTTGTATGTTTATGTTTAGGGAGGTATAGATGGCTTAAAGAGGCACCAAAAATTCTGTGTTAAAATCAACTCATCAGCAGGTCAAGTGTAGATATAATCACCATATTGAAACCAGTGACAAAAACACCAAATGACATTAAGAGTTCACCACCATGCTTAGATAAGAACACAGCTTCAAACCTCTGTGTCAAGAAAGAACCGACCGAAAAAATCGCAGAAAAGGAAATAAATGGATTTGTAGATAATTAGGAATTTCATTTCAACATAGAAAACAGTCTAAAATTAAAAAAGATTCCGGGTAAGTTTGTGGATAAGGCTATCGAAAAGTGTCGATAAAAATGTGTGATTCATCTAAACGAATTAAGATACTATTATTAAATACTGAATTTGTATTTACATAATTTTGCCACATCTGGTGCTTCGACTATGGATCTGAAAATTCACAGAAGAATCTGCAATATTATAGGTCTTGACAAGGCATCTCAGTTTCAGTTACTTTCCTGCAGGTGTAACGTATCTTACGTCCCTTGGCATTTTCTATATGTTCATTGTAATTCTGATGAGCTTTTCTTCTTTGGTCTCTCAACCTAATGGATTTTACCGTAGTACTCCATTGGAAGTTACGCCTCATCATTTTACTGTTTAAATTGCTAAATATAACCGCAAGTTCTATTATCATAGTTTCTTCAAACGCCCTTCTCTGTCAGTTTCTTGCTTTCCTTTCAGCTATAATCTAGAAAAAAATCAATCATCTTTTGTCTTTTTTCGATCCTGTTCTTTGTCTTGTCATGTTTCTCAGTAACGCTGCGTCTTAGTGGCTTTATCGCCTTGCTCTTAAAAAGAGAGAGAGATTGGAAAAGGAACTTTTAAAGGGAGTTGAAAGAAGGAATTAGTGGCCTTTCCACATTGCTCTTAAAAAAGAGAGAGATTGGAAAAGGAACTTTTAAAGGGTTTTGCAAGAAGGAATTAGTGGTCTTACCACCTTGCTCTTAAAAAAAAGAGAGAGATTGGAAAATGTACTTTTAAAAGGAGTTGAAAGAAGGAATTGTTGCGGGAAAATCTGCAGACAAGCGAACCATCTTCTCTTGCAACAGTGAACAACAACTGGGAAAATTGTATTATTATGCACTTTCCTTGAATCTTGTGAGCAGTAGCATCACCAACCAGGAATTTACTGCGGGAGTACAGATTCTTCGACTTTTGAATGTCTGAATGATTTTCTAGCCAGTCGATGAATTGAAAGAATTACTATTTAGACTCAGTTAATACCATTTGTTTTTAGTAACCATTATTTTTGCTTGAAATTCTTGGCACCCGCAATTACTTTCTAAGACGATCACTTGCGAATGGCGTTATTAGTCCAGCCGGCAAGACCAACTGAGATTTGCTTTTAGAATCAAGCAAGTTGTTATCTTTTCATTATTCGATCTCGTTTCGCACAATGAATGATTAGGAAGAGATTATAAAGGGAACCTGACTAGGCTTCCTGCAGATATTTGTGGAGGAAAAACGATGGGACGAATAGGTTCGGGGGAGGGTGGGAAAAGAGACAATATGGGAGAGGTGTGTATTTAATGCCCGGTGATCGTAATGACACAGTTGCATCATGGGAACGAAGTTACAACCCTCCCCTCAGCCCCGATTAATTTGAAGAGGATTGAAGAAACAAAGAGAAAGAAAAGGACTAAAAGAAAAACAAAGAGGAAACCGAGAGTAAAAAAAAGGGGGGGGACAAAAATCGAAGAAAGAAAAAGAAGAGAGATTCGGAAGGGGTGGGGGTAAACAATAATAAAAAAACAAAAACAAAAACAAAAGAAAAAAGGGAGAAGGAAAAATAAAGCAAAGATTAAAAAAGAAACAAAACATTAAAAAAGAAACAGCTGTGCTTTTTCTATTGTTCTCCCATTCCAAGGCCTAAGAGGCATTCAAGGTAGAGGACTGCTAAACGCGTACAGGTCGAGGGGGAGAGGTGCATATTATAATGATATGTAGGATTGGCAACTGTTGACTCAGGACCTGAAGAAGTTTAGATTATGGCGATCGAGAAAGTACCCTCACTGGATTCTATTCCACAAAGTAAGTCGTGTCTAAATTAAACTTCCTCCTTACAAATGGAATACGAAAAAAATCAGACTGAATTATCCCATGTGACGTAACGGTCTGAACTGCTAAAATATAGCAACGTTACGTCTGTGAGAAAAGAGTGGAAGTGTTGAAAATAATTCATCACCCAAAAGGCTGCGTAAGAGCTTTTGAACTGTGCTTTCTGATAAAGAAGAGATCTCTTCTCATACTTAAAATGAAAGCGTATTTAAAAAGTCATTTTTTATAGAAAAAATTTAAGACGATTATAAATGAACACACCGATATAGTTAAAAAAAAAAAGATAACAGGTATGACAGGGTAGGAAATGCCAGGCACTAGGAACTGTGCAAACAACTTGCAGAGAAATAATATCAGATCAAAAAACAAAGACTCCTGTAAAAAAAAAAAAGAAATTATAAGAAACACTACAATTTTAAGATCTTGACTGACTATTGCCGCTATATATGTAAACTAAATCTGATTATATAAACAAGAAAATAGAAATATATCCGATTGTGGAATTGGGTGTGACAGTGTAGTCTAAAAGCCAGAAATTAAAAAGAATTATCTAGCTCGAGAGGTGAGAAAAACGTAAATCACAAAGGTTACGGTAGTGCCGATAATAACTAAAGCACTTGGAACCGTGCTTAAAATTACAGTTACGAGAATATATTTAAGTATTCCAAGTGTCTAAAAGAGGTCGAGAAAGATAAAACGTAGATCTTTTTCTACGTGCTGTGTCCCTTCAAAGTCCAAGCGTGCATATCTCTACACGACTTCCTATTCCCTGTAGCTCTTCACAATGTTTGTATTTTGGCCATCCTCTTCACCGACCGCGTCCCGCTATCCATTCAGTCAATCTGGTCATTATTGTGCCCCCCCCCCCACTTGAGATTTTTACATTCGATATGTCCAGTGAGGGTCAAATTCTCCAAGTCAACCTTCCTCATTTTGTGTCGCTTTTTTTTAACACCAGAGCGGACGCAATAAAATAAGTGCTACACATCTACGTCTTATCTGCGAAATCCTCTCTTCAACAAACATTTTAAAACTATTTGTCAGTACAAGAAAGCTCTTCATAATGTAATTTTGAATTTAGCACAAACTCGGTTCTGTAGTTGAGTTCAATTAACTATTTTTTTAAATTAATTATCACTTGATAATGAACTCAAAGATATCCTTGGAGTGAATATTGCGTTTCTTTCCAGAGGCAATTTATTTTATAATTCGCTATCAAGAAATGCATTAGATGAAGTCCTTAGTTCTTTATTTGGCCGTCTATCCTTTTCTCTCGGTGCTAGCTGTCACGTATATTTACTGATTCGGTCGAGTGGAATCGGGTTTCGAACCTGAGCATTGTGGATAGGTTTACGCCTAACTGAACGAAACTGCATTTACTCAAACGAAACGGATTAATATGTTGATGCAAGCCAAGAAAATACATGGCGGTAAACTAAGGTAGGCTTTTTCAATTCAAGGAACATTGGCCGTAAACATTTTTGCCGTAACAAAATTCGCCGTAGAAAATATTGCTGTATAGGGTTTTTGCCGTAAGACAATTTCGCCTTATTTTTTTTTTTTTTTTGTAATGTGCGAAGTACCTTGGTAACAAGAATATCTGGCTCACACTATTGTTATTTCAATTTAAGAAATTTAATAAGCAAAATTATAGGATGCACCCAAATTTGTGGGACCTAAATGCGTATTTCAAAAAGGAAGAGACACAAGCAAAACAAAAACAAAAAAAGTTTGATTTAGATCGAGAAGATGCAGTACAAATGAAGAATATATATATTGATATCAATATATATATATATATATATATATATATACATACAGGGTGTCTATAAAGTTCGTGTGCACATTAAAAAATGTATAACTATATTTGTGTTTGCGATAGAAATAATTTGGAAAAAGGATTAGAAAGAAGTAAATCTATATTTTATTTAAGTTTCCACATGTCCTCTATCATTAGCAATACAAAGGGTAATACGATTTTGCAGTTCACGGAAAACATTTGCCAAATGATTTACAGTAATGCCTGAAATCGCATTAGTTATTTTAGCTATACTTAAAACTAGGTACATTAAAATTTATAACATTTTTTACAGATTAATT
This sequence comes from Acanthosepion esculentum, assembly GCA_964036315.1. Lineage (NCBI taxonomy): Eukaryota > Metazoa > Mollusca > Cephalopoda > Sepiida > Sepiidae > Acanthosepion > Acanthosepion esculentum. Next base: position 104,480,471 of record OZ038498.1, on the reverse strand, counting down.
CTATCGCAAATACAAATAAAGTTATAATTTTTTTTAAGGTGTACACGAACTTTATGGACACCCTGTATAAAATTTATAACTTTATTTGTATTTGCGATAGAAATAATTTGTAAAAAGGATTAGAAAGAAGTAAATCTATATTTTTTAAGGTTTTATTGAAATTTTATTTAAGTTTCCACATGTCCTCCACCAATAGCACTACAAAGGGTAAAACGATTTTGCAATTCACGGAAAACATTTGCCAACTGATTTACAGTAATGCCTGAAATCACATTAGTTATTTTAGCTATACTTAAAACTAGGTACATTAAACTTTATAACATTTTTTACAGATTAATTCTATCGCAAATACAAATAAAGTTATATATTTTTTAAAGTGCACATGAACTTTATGGCCACCCTGTATATCACTTCAGCGGAACATACTTCATTACAATCCAACGCAAGAAAAGCATTGTTTACAAAGCATTGCTTGGAATTTGCACGTTTTTAATTATTTCTTTTTTAATTTGATATATTTTTAGTGTTTTATATTTTTAAATAAATGTTGACTTTTTAATTTCTTTTCTGATGTTAAACCCTGTAAACAAGATATCCATATATACTTGATAACAAGGTACTACGCATATTAAATTGAACATTACTTCAAAGGGAACGTTCAGAATAACGGCATCGAAAAGAAAATGCAGCGAAATTGTCTTACGGCAAAAATCTATACTTTGAAATTTCCTACGGCGAAGTTAGAAGTGCGAGTGAAGAAATTATTAGCATAGAACTTACGGTTCCATCAAACGATTTCAGCTGTAAAAGGATGAGACCTATCTGCCAGTCTAGTGTTGCGCTTAAATTCGTAAAGCTGAATTTCCAATGAGGAAAGCTTATCAGAATAATTACCGTGAAAATGTTTCTGGAACAACAATGGACGTTGGTGGGAAACTTAGTGAATCGAAGCTTTAAACCTGATGGAAAAAATGAGTAGAGGTTCGATTCCTGTCGGGAGCTACAATTTATCTTCCCGATCTATGTTGGTTGCTATTAATATCACTGTATAAGAAAATTATTTTAAAAAGGGATCACATCTCAAACACGTGCACCCACCGAAAATATCGGATTGAAAAATCCTTGAAAAAATGACAGTAGAGATCTGTACAAATACTTTTGATAAACCTTTAGAAATTAATAATTGTTAACCAATTATATTTAATTAATATCTCCGTAACAATTAAACAGTGAATATTAATTATTAATTTCCTAACCAGTCAGCTATTGTTTTCTAATTAAGGTATCGTACCCCTTCTCAGATACTTGTTTCGTCTACATCCAATCAAGTAGTTTTCTTTTCGTAAAATTCAACACCCGAGCTTAAATTCTGAACAGATAAAAATAGTTACCACATATGGTGATCAAGTGCTTATGGAATCCACAATACCCACGAGGTAAAATGTCCGTTTAATGAAATATTGTACATTTAGAATTTGATATTCTGAAAATTGAATTAACAATTAATTAGCCGATGAATTTAGCGCGCTAAAACATTCTGGTTGGAGTAATAACGCTTATATTAAGAAAGCTGAGAGAATTCAAGCAAGCAGGCTAACTTTAATTAACTACGTAGTTTTTTTTTACTTCATGCCTCTACTTGGCAAGAAGTAAATTTGAATACTTGTAAAATCAACATTAATTTATTCCGATAAAGTCAACGATTGCTTGTATGCATCTGTGTTTCAACCAATAGGGGGAATTTTGTGAACGAGCAATTATTCTATAGGAACTCGATTCAAAGACTTAAAAATAGAACAGTTGACGCTGACCTTCGGGGTCGCTACTGATCAATTTCTGACGGAAACTGTTATTTCCTGCCAAAATGAAAGGATGGTCAAGCAGTTAATTATCGGTAAAATGGAAGTAGGGATTTCAGAGAGTCTTCGTTCGCTTTGCAGTATTGCTCTCGGAAAAGCCAACAACAGGAAAAATGCTGCACTGAAATAAATTCTAAATTCTAGTATGTAGGTGATATATTTTTAAATTTAAAATAATTGTAAGAATTTCCTATTTCAGTATTTCAAATGTTTAATTAAGATGATGACTTCACTTTCAAAAAATGAATTTTAAATTTTAAATCCATTTTTTCACCCTTGTAAGTAAAGTCTGAAGATCCAGAGAAAAATAAAAAATCTGGTGAAATAAATTATAACTAATGGAACCTTAAAGTGGTCTGTTTTTTCTTTAAATTTAAATTATTCGCTCCGACTTAACATTGAGCTCTAAGGATTTCATCCTCCTTGGGATTATCCATACGGATTACCAAGATTTTCGTTACTCATATATATATATATATACAGTGTAACCCGGATATAAGAAACCCGGATATAAGAAACCCGGATATAAGAGAAACTCGGATATAAGAGAGATTTTCTCTGGTACCAAATTAGAGCCATACTTACCTAAACAAAATAAACCAAACCCGGATATAAGAGAAACCCGGATATAAGATACTTATTCTCCGGTCCCGACAACTCTCTTATATCCGGGTTACACTGTATATACATATACACACACATATATATATATATATATATATATATATATATATATATATATATATATATATCACCCAACCTTGTTCTAAAACGAATTTACTATACGCCATTTTGACAATTTGACAATAAGGTCTTCAAAAGATGTACTTCCAAAAATGATACCATCATTTTCACATTATTCAATAGGCTTTTATATTTTTTCTGCTTGGCAAAAACATATTTCTTGTAAAAGTCAGAAGTTAATTCGGAATTAAATTTTGATTTCAAAGATTCGTGGCTTTGTAAGTCGATTAAGTCTAACTGATTTTTTTTTCTGTCACTTGCTCCACAAATGAATTAGATAATTATTCTCGAGGCTTTAATTTGACATAAATAATTCAGCGGTCAAATATGGCCCGGGGGCTGCGAGTTGCCGACTTTAATGTCATCAAGAATGCCCAAAGTTTGAGCTGAAATGCATTTGTAAGTCGATTCCTGCACTCTGGGTCTGAATAGGAATTTGGTCATACTCAGTTTCCGCTAGAAGCCATCCTCAAGGCCTCTGAGGCCCTAATCGTGGCAAACCGATAGCTCACGATTGCTAGATTTCATCAGTAATATAACAGATACGGATGGGAATAAAACGGACCAATTTTCCGCCAGGAAAGTCCATCATCATTTTTTTTTATTTCTCACTGAAAAAAGACACCGGTGTGTCCGAAAGTTCCTATTTTTTTTTTAGATATTTTCTCGGAATGCGTCAATTTGGGCTAAGGGTTCTACTTATGAACAATAAATACTGTTGATCTTTGTAATTTAGCAACGAATCTAAGTAGAAGCTTATGAAGCTTTATTTGACTTTAGCGTGGAAAACCGTTTACACGGTGTCCTCGACATATATCGGAGATCCGTTCCTACGGCGCGACGTAACCTGATTTTCGACGTAGGTGGAACTCACCTACATAAGCACCCACGTGCCTGCCTTACTTTTGGAAGCCATAATAAAGGGAAAAACGCCCCCCCAAACGACACAAACGAGAGAATGAGAATGTTGCACAATCCAATATGGCGTACAGTAAGTGTAAAAACAACAGCGTCTTCATCATATAGCGACGCGTGAAGACTTATATGATGGGAGATGGTGCTGTAACCACGAAACGCCGTAAGTCGGGACCGACGTAACCCGAGGACCATCTGCATTTTATTGTGATGGATGGTGACAGAGAAATGGGAGATCGAATGGGCTTATTTTATTATTACAGTTTTATTATTATTTCTTTTATCTCTCAAATTTCTTTCGTAGCCTACTGTCTGCAGACAAACACACACACACACTCACACATATATATATAGTGATTGTGGCTGCTGACTCACAAAGCGAGTATGACCATCACTGACATGTCTAGCCCTTCAGTTAAACTCCCCACACAAATGATTTGTTGTGTGAACGACAGTGGCTCATAAAACCAGCCATCGATCTGCATTTCTTGTTACATATGTGGTAAATCATCTTTGGGTGGTGGAAGTTGACTTTGATCCTCATCACTTCCAATGTGCCTTTTCATATGCCTTGTCAGGCCCGGCCTAGACATGCACACCCTAGTGAGGGTCGGGCGATCAAAGCATGACATTACGAAATTCAATAAACTGTTGGTGTGGGTGTGATTTTTGGTGACTGAACAGACCTGGACAGACATCATGGCAATTCAGGAATCCCTTCCGACTTCAGACTCTCGCTCAAGGACATTTGTGTTTGCTCAACACCCACTGCAACTATACTGAACAGACCTTTGTTTCAGTTTCTGGGAGAGAGAGCGTGTTATTGAACAAGGCCAGCACGCTCCAACCCTCGGTCACGATGACTTGTGACTTCGTGCTAGCACAGCTATTGACGGTTCCGTCTACCCAATTTCACTGACAAGGCTTGGTTTTCAGGTACTTTCACGACAAATCGACCATGGTGAGATTCGAACCTGGGTCTCATGGTCAGAAAGCGAACGTTCTAACCACTCGGCCACGCGCCCATACATACATACATACATACATACATACATACATACATACATACATACATACATACATACATACATACATACATACATACATACATACATACATACATACATCATCGAGTCTAGAAGAAACCTCAACAGAATGCAGAAAGCACTGAACGGCCGTTTCGTCCTATATTTGGGACTCATCAGCAGTGAGCATCCAATTGTATATCCTTGCTTGAACCGGCTTCTAATGTTCTGGATGGAGCAGCTTGGGGATAGTAGTTGTGACTCGTGGGGGTTAAAAGAGAATCGAGGATGAATTCCACCACAGAATATCTGATCAAGCGGCGCTACATCGAGTCTAATTCGTTACCTTTTCGTCACCGAGGCCCGTTGGTACAGTTGGTATGGCGTTTGCGTCCTATCGTAACTGTCCGGGTTTCAATTCTCGGTAGCGGATGCGCACTGCTAATGAGTCCCAAATATAGGACGAAACGGCCGTCCAGTGCTTTCTGCATTCTGTTGAGGTTTCTTCTAGACTCGATTAATTACTTAATTATAATTATCTCTTATAATTTCTATCACTTATACATACATACATGTGATTAGCTAGTTTAATGCCAATAAGGAAACAGATACACATAAGGAATTTCGTCTTTCAATAAACATTATCAGACTTAAGCAGTTTTCTTATTAATGCAATTATGTATACTTAGGGGAGGGGGTGAAAATATAACCAAAAACGTTAATTATAATTATGCATCAGGAGAAAATGCTAAAATTTTGGGACGCTAAACTAAACGAGTTAAAAACGTTAACAAAAGTACGTTGCCCTTCATTTTCGATAATTCATTTATTAGAAAATGTCGAAATCTCGGTCTCACCCTGAAATGGCTGGATGCAACCGCAAGTTCTATGCTTATAGTTTCTTCTCTCGCACTTCTCACTTGTGGAACTCTTTTCCGGCTTCTTGCTTTCCTATCAATTAAGATCTTCCATCATCATTTCTTGTGATCATGGAACCTATTCCTCTACTGCCCCCTCTCCTCAATAAACTTTTTATCAGTTTCTTTCATTCTGACTAACGGCCTTACACCATAGATGCTTTATCGCCTTGAAATGGTTTAAAATATATCAACCGGCCTAGATTAAGATCAGCCCTAACTTAATGACGATTGTGTATTATTTGCTACAAAACCTATCGTTCAGCTTAATCATATCGACATCAGAACAGTATTACTTTGCTCTAAGATATATTGATTCAAGCCGGGCGTAAAACATCTTTATCCACTATGATGCATGCTCTATTTTAGGCTGCAATATAAAGGGCCCCTAAACCAGTATTACTTCCCCTGTCACTACGACCCCGACTGTTTCTTCTGTTTCGCGTCTTCTACAGCCAAACCCTTCGATGATGCAATATTCTTCCCCGTGGCTTCACAAATGAAGAAAGCTAACTATTGCTGAAAGAATTTCCACTAAACACCACCCGTTCGCCAATTATTAGTTCGGGATGCGCTGTGGCCGGGACCAGGCGCAGCTGGAACTGTCAATCGTTTCGTCCCAACGTTTGTCATTCTGTTTGTCTGTCCCTTCGCCCGAGGATACAAAAGTCACCTTCTGCATTAGAGAGTTCTTCCCCGTCTTAATACGCTCACCATAACTGTGGCATTCCTGCGAGTTAATCCACGTAGCCTGGATTTGCAGGCGGATTTAATGCAAAGAATTGTGAGTTCTGGAGATATTATTCAAAAGACACGAAAAGAAAGGCGATGTTTATAAAGAAGAAGAGGGATTAAATTGAATATTTGAGAGAGAAAAAGGAGAAGAAGAAGAAGAAGAAGAAGAAGAAGTAGGGGGAGGAGGAGAAGGAGAAGGGAAAGTAGAAGAGAAAGAAGTAGAAGAAAAAATAGGAGGAGGAGAAGTAGTAGTAGAATTAGAAGAAGAAAAAGAAGAAGTAGGAGGAGAAGAAGGAGTAGTGGTAGTAGTAGTAGTAGAAGAAGAAGAAGAAGAAGAAGAGAAAGAAGAAAAACAAGTAAAAGAAAAAAGAAGCGAAGTAGTAGTAGTAGCAGTAGTAGTAGCAGCAGCAGCAGTAAAAGAAGATCAAGAAAAAGAAGAAGTAGAACAAAACGAAGAAATGGGGGAAGAAGAAGAAGTAGAAGAAAAAGAAGAAGTAGAAGAAAAAGAAGAAGTAGAAGAAAAAGAAGTAGAAGATAAAGAAGTAGGAGGAGAAGGGGAAGTGGTAGTAGTATCAGAAGCAGTAGTAGTAGTAGTAGTAGTAGAAGAAGAAGAAGACGAAGAGAAAGAAGAAAAAACAAGTAAAAGATAAAAGAAGAGAAGTAGTAGTAGTAGTAGTAGGATGAGGAGTAGCAGCAGAAGTAGAAGAAGAAGAAAAGGAATAAGAAGTAGAAGAAAGAGAAGAAAATAGAGCAGAAGTAGAAGAAAAAGAGAAGAAATAGAAGAAAAAGAAGAAAAAGAAGAAGAAAAGGAAGAAGAAAAAAAAGAAGAAGTAGAAGAAAAAGAAGAAAAAGAAGAATGATAAAGACGATCAGCCACAGAAGAAAAAGAAGATATCAGAGAAGATGAGGAAAAAGTATAATAATAATAATAATAATAATTAGAAGAAAAAAAGAAAACGAAAAAGAAGAAGACAAATGAGATCAATCACGGAAAAAGAAGAAAGATATTAGAGAAGATAAAGTAAAATAATAATAATAAGAAGAAGAAGAAAAAGAACAACAACAACAGCAACAACAACAGCAACAACAACAGCAACAACAACAACAACAACAACAACCTACAAAATCAAGAACATGCCCTGCTCAATGTATGAGAAGGCATTTTTTTCTTTTCCCTATTTAATCAAAACAATGCCTTCTCATAAATATGACAAAAATAGCAGATAGAAATACATTTGTTGAAGAATATGACAAGTTCGCAAAATATAAGGATTCTGAAATTGAACTGGAAAAAGTGGCACCTTAACGTTACACTGTCATACCTAGAATAATTGGAACACTGGGCAGGATCAAAAAAAGATACAGACAAGAACATTAACCCTGGCACCGACTCTTCACAAGACATTCAATAAATGACCCTGTGTTGAACTGCTCATCTTCTCAGGGGTGTATTCTCAGCGCACACAAAATATACACACTGTATTACGTGTTACGTATCATTTGACATCAGATTATGCGCAAGAAGAAGGCATATATTTATTATCTCTCCTCGGTAATGGGATACATTAAACAGAAGAAAAATGTAGATAGTAGTAGTAGTAGTAGTAGTAGTAGTAGTAGTAATAATAATAATAATAATAATAATAATAATAAAGAGTCCCTCCTTATTGATATCGCAGTCCCTGCAGACTGCAATGTATTTTTGAAGATATTCAAAAAGCTGTCAAAATACAAGGACCTTGAAATAGAAATCTCAAAAATGTGGCACATTGGAACATTAACAATCCCTATTGTAGTTGGAGCCTTAGGATTGGTTGGAAAAGATTCCAGTAGACTAATTGAAGGGATCCCTGGAAGTCCATGCCTCAAAGAGATACAAAAAAATATTCTGACAAGTACAGCCCACACTTTACGAAGGGCTTTATCTATGTAATTTTTTTTACTTTTTTTTTCTTTGCAGTGGAAAGTGTCATGATACCATTTCTAACCTTAGGTCCCTGGGCGGGACCCGGAAAGAAATGTGTAAACGGCAGATATCAAAGGAAATAATAATAATAATAATTGATTTTTTTTGAGGGTTTGATACAACCTTTTGCAAGTTATTTAAAGCCGGAAAATATTTTTAGATTGTAAGAATTTTTTGCCGGGTTGAAAATAATGAAGGATACAAGTCTTACTAATTAACCCATATATGTGGGAGACAAGGTGGATTCAAACCTTTCCAAAGAATATGTACGCATAAGTGAATATAACGAGAATTGGAACACGTCGCTTCAATTACCAATTCCAAGTCATTATCTAGCACAAAACTTACAGCACCTGGTATTCCCAAGCAGTCACCCATCTAGATACTGACCAGGCACGACGTTGCTTAACTTCGGCGATCATACAGGAACCGGTGTTTCGGCGTAATATGGCCGTAAGCATGCGCATGATGGTGGTCAAAACCCACACACAAAAAAAAAAACAACAGAAAATGCTTTCTTATTATTATTATACAAATGTAATACTTTTTCTTTTCTAAATTCATATTAGCGGCCCGCCAAATTTAAAATTATACATTTATTGGTCCATGAAGTTCAAATGGCTGGTGACCGCCGATATCGAAAGGAAATGTTTGGAAGAGACCCGTGAATATATCAGAAAGAAACAGAACTCATAAATCCATTATCTATATAAGAAAAGCAACCATGTTATAGATAGCATAAATTATTAACAAAAATCCGAATTACTTATCAATAGTCAATCGTCTGAACAACATTTCTACACTTATCGATCGATCTCATTGGAACACTGTCAATTATTGACTCCATTTTACAGTTAATTGATTATTGACCTGCTTAAACGAAGACAGCGAAAAAGACGAAAAGTAGCATTTCATAGAAATATCGATCTTTTCGTGTTTCTGCCAAGACATGGAGAAGAAGGGGTTGGTACAAGTGGCAAAACGGAATAACAGATTTTCTCTTGTATTCAAGCAAACACGAAAGAATTAAAAACTTGTGAAATGGAACCAGATTAATTTACATTATACAGGCTGAAAACTCTAGTTTATAGAAAGAGTTCTAGATATTATGTAAAAATTACATAATTTTGGCACAAGGGGAGGGGTTAAGGCTGGTCCACACTAACTATCTTATACCTAGCTAATCCGATTCATGACCCATTCACTCATTACAGTTTACCCATTCAACACAAGAACTCGTCCATCACCAATCAATCCTCCATGCACCATAATACCACATCCTCTCTAGGGGGACCTATAAAACGCGCCCCATGCCATAAACATTTAATGATACTAAAATATATATAAAATCTGTGATGAAAAAATGAGAGGGGAGGGAGATGAACCCAGTAGAAAACTGAAATATTAACACAAATCAAATTAAACATAACTGATGTTAGTAGGGCCCGTCCAACCCTCAAAAACAGAGAGGCCGCTGTATTCTACCCAGGAGACAAAATCAAGAAGCTCTCTCGCTAAGGGAGTGGGAAAAAGGATAAAAAAATCATACGGACACGGGAGAATATAAAGCTGACCCAGACGAGATAAAAAGGGGCCAAAACAAACTGGGGAGGTTGGGAATCTCAACCTGGATCACAAAAGATGTTGCCGGGAACAACACTTACTCACATTAACTAGGTACACAAAGCTTGTCTAACCTAACCAGGAGGGGGCTCCACAGGAAACCCGATGTGATATAGGTTGACCTAAAAGAGAAAATCAAGGCTATCCCCGTTCAAACGAACCAAGCTAGCCTCAGTCACCCACCTTTCGCTGAAGACTGTCGACTGTCGAATGCAATCGCTTTCTATCAGTTCTAATCTTCATCTTGAGCTGAATGCTCAAAGAAAGAGTTCGATGTTAAGTAACAACTAAAGGGGATCGAAGCGATCATAATCCAACGACACGTACCTCATATTCAGACACCTGACGTCATTAGAAAAAGACACGTCACTTTGAAGAAATATGTAACCAACTAAGCACACGTCATCATGAGGCGAAGTGGCACGATTATATAGCCAAACACATATTTAAAAAAAAAAAAATTAAATTTAAATACATTATTTACAATATTCGGTCTATTGTCCTCATCTTTGTCGCCATATTTATTACAGCGTTTCGACCGTTGTACGCCACAGCCTTCTTCAGGTGGTTGGAATGTCGAACTGAACCATTTATTTCGCTCACTGGGGTAGACAGTTCTAGTTCCATGTGTCATCTTTCAATGGATGTCAGTTATCAGTTATCTCCTGTTAATTTTCCCTGTGAAATTTCTCCACCGCCTTAGCCGGGTATTGAACTCACACTCTTTGGGTCCTGTCACTGGATCTAACTAGCGTCTTTATCCACTGTGCCCCTGAGGCGACAAAGATGAGGACAATAGTCTGAATAATGCAAATAATGTACATAATACTTCATCTCAGAAATATAGACAGATATTAAATGTAAATGTTTAAAATTTCAGCCTCCTCTGTCCTCCATGTGCAAGTATGAAACAGACTGCCGCCACTCGGCATTGTCCTCAGTGTCAAATTTTATATTTACACACGCTAATATTGAGCCCTTTTTACTATAAATATAACATATCTTAAAAATATATATTTATCACACACACACACACACACTCACACACACACACAAACATATATATATATATATATATATATATATATATATATATATATGTCATTATTATTATTATTAGAGTGCGGTAGTTTCACCACCCCATAGAGGATCGATCAGTGACCATAGCTATTATTATTATCATTATAAAGAAAATGACATTTTAAAAGACCATGAGGTTTGTCTCCGACAGTCTATAAAATATGTTCTTCATGGTCAGGTGTACAAGCGGATGTTGATCCATAGTTTGTCATGCCAGAGACCCTCTCTTAGCAATGCAACAATAAACAGCAGCAAAAGCTGGATGACTCAGCTGCCTTCAGTCTAGAAACACAATCTGATACAGTTGTGCAGCCTCACGTCCATTACCTTTTGGTCAGCCATATGTAAAAATCTGGCTGCTCACGATATGAATATCCTGCCATTGTTACGCAGAAAAATTCACACTTCACTCACCACCACGCACGTTAAATGTTGAAGATAGACTAGGCACGAATGTACACGAATAACAAATGTAACCTAGTCTACAACACAGCACCATCTACCGTAAGCATTCTGTATACTTAACAATTCAAAAACAAAGGATTTGTCGACATGTATTTATATGAACTTTTGCCCTTGTTTTAGTGAGAAATTTGTAAAAGTATTTCTGAACACCATATATATATATATATATATATATATATATAATGAAATGGGCAAATTCCAACAATTATTTTAAGACATTTTTATGTTTATACATTCTTTTTATAGATACAAATATTTAAGTAAATGGTCTGTTTATAATAAACAGTATTAAATAACATTTACCGGCCTGAATGTCCGAGAAATTTTCATAGAAAATATTCGTCCTCCGACAGGATTCGAACCTGTATCCTATACGGAACCATCATATAGCCTGACGTGCCACAGAGGATCGTTCGGTTAGCAAGGTCGATTTTACATCAGGCTATATGACGGTTCCGTATAGGATACAGGTTCGTTTCCTGTCGGGGGACGAATATTTTCTATGAAGATTTCTCGGACATTCAGACCGGTAAATGTCGTTAATACTGTTTATTATAAACAGAACATTTACTTAAATATTTGTATCTATAAAAGAATGTATAAACATAAAAATGTCTTTATATATATATATATATATATATATATATATATATATATATATATATATATATATATATATATAAAATTGATTTACTTATTAATTCGATATTTTTATTACTTTAAACGTTATCTTACTGTATACTAGTGTATGAAATATGTCGAGCACATTTTCTTTGTTTTGATTTCTCGAATACACAGGCTGATAGACATATAAATAGGGCGTCTATTTCAAATAAGAGTATCCACTATAACGTTTGAAGTATTATATATATATATATATATATATATATATATATATATATATATATATAATTTAGTGTATGGAGGCAGCAGACCATTATTAAATATAACAGACAATGAATGTCTATTACGTATTACCGTGAGCCTTTCTAAGCGTCTCTGTTGTTTCAAGAGCAAATAAAGACAAAAACTGCCCAATAACCCTACAACCATACAAATAAATCCTCTACAAAACAACCAATGTATTGTATCAATTTACTTGCCCGTTCAGAGATTGTATCTCTGATAGTAATAATAAACCCACTATATACATTGGTTTTACTACAACCACGCTCTCCCGTAGACTTACCTGTCACCTTTCTGATCTTAGTTCTATTAAACGACATTTTTTTGGAAAAACATAGCCATGTACATAACATTAGATATATATCAGTTGATAACACGACATACTTACACATACACACAGTAAAAAGAACCTTCAGATATTGGAGGCCAGCGACATTAAAACAAAGCAATCCACACTCAACAAAATTACATTTCAAACCAGTCACAACATATTACAATGCATTTAAACATAGGGTTCTGTTGATAACATTTCTTTCGTGGTCATGTACGACGTCATGGAATCGCATTATTTGCGTCTGCTATTCCGCGACCACTATCATCTCATAGCAAACATCTATGTAAACATAAAAGGATGTCATCTCTGTTGTAATGTCCATCTAAACACTCTGATGATGGCTTATGTGAGTCGAAACCTTAGATCGACAATCAAAATAATAAAGAAATATATATCTGTTGGACAGACAGTGTCTTTTTTTTTTAACAAAAGCCACTATACGGGAAATACTGGAAAGGCTCATGATCAAACATAATAGACGTTCGTTGTCTGTTATATTTAAGAATATTTGTTTAATATATATATATATATATATATATATATATATATATATATATATATATATATATATATATATATATGTATATCAGTGGATATTGATGTCAATACCCAGCGGCGACAGTCTGTTTCATTCAATCGTTCAAGCATGAAGCAAATGGTGACCGCTGGGTGGTGAGGTCAACGTCCACTTGTATTTAACCATTGTTACGATTTACGATTGGATTTCCGGTTCCTTCTAAAGTCTTCTCCCTCTCTTTCACTCCCTGTAGACCGTCGTGTCTTAGGGGCATTATCGCCTTGCTGGTGGTGAATTTATATTCAAAAATCGTGGCAATTCGCAAATAATAAAGAAAAGAAAGATGTGGAGAGCCATGATTGCGTTCATCCTGTAGAAATCCGGAAGTAAAAAGAAATTGGATATGAAAATTCAATTACTAATTAATGCCCTAAACAGAAATAGAATTGACAGATCGATTAGAATATATTCTTTCTCTCTCTCTCGATTCTCCCGTCGAATTCGACGTATGAGGGTCAAGCAGATCAGTCTCTAGGAAACTGACAGCCCGACAACAGCACATGAGATCTGATTATAGGGGTGAAGGTTTTGTGCAGGGCCATCCAGACTTTTTGAAGGGACGAATACAGAGACCTGGTGCACCGAATGCCACAGGGTCCCCAAACGACCCTCGGCAGGTTTTGAATTCAGAGTTGTCCTTCTCCTACACCAGTTGCCATCCAAGGCTATAGAAACCAGTCTGTCCTGCTATTTATTCATAGCTGGAGGGAGAATAAGAGGATTCACACCTTTCACAAAGGTATTAGCAGTAAGTGAATGTAATGGATTCGACTGGAATTCGAACTCGGCTCTCCGATTCCTCAATCCGAGCCGTTATCCATTACTCCACCGTGCCTCTCTCTCTCTCTCTCTCTCTCTCTCTCTCTCTCTCTCTCTATATATATATATATATATATATATATATATATATATATATATATATATATATATATATATATATATATATATATATATATATATATATATATATATATATATATAATAAAAATGTTGAAAGCTTTCATGTTTTAATACTTTGATTGTACTTCTTCAGGTGATGGTAAGTGGTGATTAAATGATTTTTAAGAAAATTTAAAAACAAAGGTACCTCTTTTTCCGAAAGTTAAATGCAGGGGAACATAAGGTCAGAATTAAAAATAGACTTGTGGGTATGTCTTGATTAACCAATTAAATGTCAGATCTGCGCTAAATAGAAAAGTAAGATGAGAGGGAGGAGGTGGGTGAGTTATTTTTTATGCCATGATAAACCAGAACATAGACAGGTTATCATTGACAATAGCGACAAATGTATCGTGATTGTAGACAAATATGACATATTCAATTTTTAAAAGGTCGTTGAAGGAAGGGGTGGGGTAATCAGACGTAACGTTAACAGAATTTGTCTTTTAGATTCAGAAAGCTCCTTAAAAGTGCCTGTAGATAAAATTAAAAATGTGGAAGATCTATATAAGAGATTAATAATACTGACAGGACGGCAATAAATAACAATATTAAATCTGAATAAACAAAATAAAATAATTACCCATAGAGGGTGGACCATTATATACTAATAAATTATGTCTATAAGAAATGGTGGTAGGTAATTTTAAAAAATTTAACTATATTGTAAGGCAAAAGAAAAAACTGCGTCGGCAATTTACAGTTAATCCAATCCTTTGGTTTAAAAGTGATTTTTTGTCAGGAAATTTTATAATTTCAAGTTTATAATGTAAACGTAAGAATCACGGTTCATTTAAAAAATTTACAAGATCTCGTTCCAAAAATATTTAGAAAGGGAGTTCTATATCTGTACGCGTTATTATTGAAAGATGATATGTGCTGGTACCACCGAGTTCTAAAGGAATTCTTGGTACCCCCGATGTAATTCTTTAAAAAAAAAATTTGTTGTTTTTTATTGAGCACTTTTTTAAAAAAGTAAATGCTACGAACTGTGGAATTTTTCTCCATCTGTTCTTTCTCTCATTTGGATATATATATATATATATATATATATATATATATATATATGAAATAATATAGTTTTAAGGTGTGCTATATTTATGGGATAAAGTGCTCAATATCAATGATAGAGCGTATATTAATATAAATATAAAAGTGGACAATGAAGTCAACACTCAGAGGCGACACTTTTATATTTATATATACATATATATTTATATATACATATATATTTATATATACATATATATATATATATATATATATATATATATATATATATATATATATAAAGAGATAGATAGATAGATAGATAGATAGATAGATAGATAGATGAAGTGAGAGTGGAAGAAGGAGGATGATGACAAAAAAGAAACCGGTTCTTTCTTGAAGAGCTGAACGCCGATCGAAAAAGACACGTGCCAACGGCTTTAATAGATGAGCCGCTACTGCAGGCAAATTACCAATCTGCAGCCCACTTCCTTCAAAAGAGAAAGCCGACGTCGAATTCAATGAACATAAAACGGATTTTACAGACAATGAATTCTCAGAGTCACAGCGCGTCCGGAAAGCATGTGTCTTTGACAAGCAGAATTTATAGTCTTGGAGAATCACAGCGACTTTGCTCCTCATCTGCGTCATTTACGACTTTGACTCCAGATTCTTCACTGTGACTTTTTATTTTCATTTCAGATTGCTCACATTTTTTTTTCTGTCATGGCAAACTTGAGTGGTTGCGTGGAATTGATGACAAAACTGAAGAATTTTGTATTAAATGATTTTTTTTTATATTAAATTTTCTTCTACTTCATAGTGATGACTTTTTTTTAAACAAACGATTAATACTTTTTAAAGATCAACCCTGTTAATTCTTGCGTTCTCCCTTGCAATAGGTTTGTAGTAAACACATTTTATTAATGGTCTTTTTTTTCTTTTGTCTTTGCCGCCAATTTCAACTTTCTCATTCTTGTTGTTCTTTTACACATTTCTTTTATTACTTGTGACCAAGTGACAACAAATCCCCTTAATTCTCCAGCACCTTCCTCAGTATCATTCAGTTATGCACTCTTTCGGTAAAGGTATTTTAATGATTATTATTTGCTGTTTTCAAACACAATTGGCGACTTATTACATTTCTGAATTGCAAAGTTTCATAAAATCCAAAATTTTTCTCCCCTCCCAAAGAATTTTGCCATGTCGAGCACAGCCCTCTTATCCTTCTCAGTGTTTATATGTTTGTTCCATGCGATGATTCTCTGCTCCATCCTCAAGAAGTCATACCAGTATTAAAGAAAATGTGGAGAGATATGATTACCTATACTCTGAATGGACATTGACATTAAAGGGGATTGGCTGGTAAAATGACGTATGGGGTATGTACTAAACGGCGGTGTATGATTGAATTCCTACACGCGGAAAAACTTATACTGATTAATATCCACCGAAGTTTATTGAATGTATAGGGAAACCAACTAATGGATATGAGCACAGTCAAGTAGTTGGTACAATGATGTGTGCAACAAGTGACATTCCAGTTGCCCTGTACAGCTGTCAAACAATGAAATGCTAATCGCAGGAGAAAATGAATGTTAATTAAAGGGGAATAAAAATCTGTATTGTATTTGAAAACTTAACCTGTCTAATGATTTCTTATTCTTTGTGTTGTTTCCATGGAAATAAATAAAAGGTATTACTATTTATTCCCGTATAATCTTTTTTACTAAACTAAGGCGATAATGCCGCTAAGATACGAGGGGGTACTGGGAGTGAAAGAGAATGAGAAGATTTTAGGGAGGAGAAAGGACAATAAAAGAAGAAGTTTCAGGAAGACAGAAGATGGCGATAATGCCACTAAGACGCAAGGGGTTACTGGGAGGAAAAGAGAATGAGAAGACTTTAGGCAGGAGAAATGACAATAAAAGAACAGGTTTCAGGAAGACAGAAGATGGCGATAATGCCACTAAGATGCAAGGGGTTACTGGGAGTGAAAGAGAATGAGACGACTTTAGAAGGAACCGGAAACCCAATCTTAAACAGAAAACAACGGATAAAACTTTACGCCTGTTCATGACCAGACTGAAGAGGGATGGGCTTCATTAGGAAGGGCCTACTGCGGTTTTCATTTTTATTAATAGCAGGGTAGACTCTGTTCTCTAGTCTTGAGGTGGCAACCAGTCTAGGAGAAGGACTGCTCTGAATTCATGACCCACCTGAAGAAGGATGGCCTCCATCAGGAAGGGTCGACTGGAATTGAAAGAGAATGATAAAACTTTAGAAGGAACCGGAAATCCAGCCGTAAACGGGAAACAAGGGATAAAACGTTCCTCCTGTTCAAAAGACCAGGGAGTGAACAGCACGGTAGACGAACCTATCTGCTCCTATTGAGGTAAATAAATAAATATTAAATAAAATTTCATAGTTCAGTGGGGACACGTTAATATAGAGTTGGAGTAAACTTTAAAAGGAACCAAAAACCCAATCCTAAACAGGAAACGAGGGATAAACCTCTACAAATGCTCAAAAGATTCGGGAAGTTTGTAAATAAAAGGCATATGTTATATGTATATAAGATACTGTAAAATCAATATATAATAAAGAATATATATATATATATATATAAGTTTAAGTGAAGGACTATGGAAACAAAGAAACTACGCAAACAAAACATCCTTTATAAATATTAAATAGGTGAATAGCACAACCCTTTCTAAACATATATGGGAATAAGCCATTCACTGAACGCTTTCAGTTTCTTCAGGTCTTTCTTTCACTCTATCTTCTTTCGTCGATTTGCTTTCTTCCCTCCTTTTCCTTTTTATTCTTTCTATTCTCCAATATTTTCTCGTTATTTCCCATTTAGATATTCCTTCTCTCAAATTCTCTCGTTCTCACACTCGTCCTTCTTTCTTATTCTGGCCTTCTCTTTCTCTTTCTCTCTCTCTCTCTCTCTCTCTCTCTCTCAGAAGCATCATCTCTCTTCTTCCCTAGTTAAGCTTTTATCTTAATCCACTGGAAGTCATCTTGAATGAAAAGACACGCTGAATTGTTTTAAACAATAAAAGGTCAATTATTTTTTCTTTGATTTTTGTTTCTTTTTTTTTATCCTTTCCTTCTCACTTTTTCTCGTATTCTATCTTTTACTCTCTCTCTCTCTCTCTCTCTCTCTCTTTCTCTCTCTTTCTCTCTTTCTCTTTCTTATTGCCGATCCCTTTCTCTTTCTCTCTTTCTCTTTCATTCCGACTCTCTCAATCATTTTCTTTTTATTCCTCTTTTATGATTTCTCTTTTTCATTACATCTCTCTTTCTCACACACACTCTCTCTCTCTCTCTCTCTCTCTCTCTCTCTCTCTCTCTCTCTCTTTCATTCCGACTCTCTCAATCATTTTCTTTTTATTTCTCTTTTATGATTTCTCTTTTTCATTACATCTCTCTTTCTCACACACACTCTCTCTCTCTCTCTCTTTCTCTCTTTCTCTTTCTTATTGCCGATCCCTTTCTCTTTCTCTCTTTCTCTTTCATTCCGACTCTCTCAATCATTTTCTTTTTATTTCTCTTTTATGATTTCTCTTTTTCATTACATCTCTCTTTCTCACACACTCTCTCTCTCTCTCTCTCTCTTTCCGACTCTCTCAATCATTTTCTTTTTATTTCTCTTTTATGATTTCTCTTTTTCATTACATCTCTCTTTCTCACACACTCTCTCTCTCTCTCTCTCTTTCATTCCGACTCTCTCAATCATTTTCTTTTTATTTCTCTTTTATGATTTCTCTTTTTCATTACATCTCTCTTTCTCACACACTCTCTCTCTCTCTCTTTCATTCCGACTCTCTCAATCATTTTCTTTTTATTTCTCTTTTATGATTTCTCTTTTTCATTACATCTCTCTTTCTCACACACTCTCTCTCTCTCTCTCTCTCTCTCTCTCTCTCTCTCTTTCCGACTCTCTCAATCATTTTCTTTTTATTTCTCTTTTATGATTTCTCTTTTTCATTACATCTCTCTTTCTCACACACTCTCTCTCTCTCTCTCTCTTTCATTCCGACTCTCTCAATCATTTTCTTTTTATTTCTCTTTTATGATTTCTCTTTTTCATTACATCTCTCTTTCTCACACTCTCTCTCTCTCTCTCTCTCTCTTTCCGACTCTCTCAATCATTTTCTTTTTATTTCTCTTTTATGATTTCTCTTTTTCATTACATCTCTCTTTCTCACACACTCTCTCTCTCTCTCTCTCTCTTTCCGACTCTCTCAATCATTTTCTTTTTATTTCTCTTTTATGATTTCTCTTTTTCATTACATCTCTCTTTCTCACACACTCTCTCTCTCTCTCTCTCTTTCATTCCGACTCTCTCAATCATTTTCTTTTTATTTCTCTTTTATGATTTCTCTTTTTCATTACATCTCTCTTTCTCACACACTCTCTCTCTCTCTCTCTCTCTCTCTCTCTCTCTCTCTCTCTCTCTCTCTTCCGACTCTCTCAATCATTTTCTTTTTATTTCTCTTTTATGATTTCTCTTTTTCATTACATCTCTCTTTCTCACACACTCTCTCTCTCTCTCTCTCTTTCATTCCGACTCTCTCAATCATTTTCTTTTTATTTCTCTTTTATGATTTCTCTTTTTCATTACATCTCTCTTTCTCACACACACTCTCTCTCTCTCTCTCTTTCATTCCGACTCTCTCAATCATTTTCTTTTTATTTCTCTTTTATGATTTCTCTTTTTCATTACATCTCTGTTTCTCACACACTCTCTCTCTCTCTCTCTTTCCGACTCTCTCAATCATTTTCTTTTTATTTCTCTTTTATGATTTCTCTTTTTCATTACATCTCTCTTTCTCACACACTCTCTCTCTCTCTCTCTCTTTCATTCCGACTCTCTCAATCATTTTCTTTTTATTTCTCTTTTATGATTTCTCTTTTTCATTACATCTCTCTTTCTCACACACACTCTCTCTCTCTCTCTCTTTCATTCCGACTCTCTCAATCATTTTCTTTTTATTTCTCTTTTATGATTTCTCTTTTTCATTACATCTCTCTTTCTCACACACTCTCTCTCTCTCTCTCTCTCTTTCATTCCGACTCTCTCAATCATTTTCTTTTTATTTCTCTTTTATGATTTCTCTTTTTCATTACATCTCTCTTTCTCACACTCTCTCTCTCTCTCTCTCTTTCATTCCGACTCTCTCAATCATTTTCTTTTTATTTCTCTTTTATGATTTCTCTTTTTCATTACATCTCTCTTTCTCACACACTCTCTCTCTCTCTCTCTCTCTCTCTCTCTCTCTCTCTTTCCGACTCTCTCAATCATTTTCTTTTTATTTCTCTTTTATGATTTCTCTTTTTCATTACATCTCTCTTTCTCACACACTCTCTCTCTCTCTCTCTCTTTCATTCCGACTCTCTCAATCATTTTCTTTTTATTTCTCTTTTATGATTTCTCTTTTTCATTACATCTCTCTTTCTCACACACACTCTCTCTCTCTCTCTCTTTCATTCCGACTCTCTCAATCATTTTCTTTTTATTTCTCTTTTATGATTTCTCTTTTTCATTACATCTCTCTTTCTCACACACTCTCTCTCTCTCTCTCTTTCCGACTCTCTCAATCATTTTCTTTTTATTTCTCTTTTATGATTTCTCTTTTTCATTACATCTCTCTTTCTCACACACTCTCTCTCTCTCTCTCTCTTTCATTCCGACTCTCTCAATCATTTTCTTTTTATTTCTCTTTTATGATTTCTCTTTTTCATTACATCTCTCTTTCTCACACACACTCTCTCTCTCTCTCTCTTTCATTCCGACTCTCTCAATCATTTTCTTTTTATTTCTCTTTTATGATTTCTCTTTTTCATTACATCTCTCTTTCTCACACACTCTCTCTCTCTCTCTTTCCGACTCTCTCAATCATTTTCTTTTTATTTCTCTTTTATGATTTCTCTTTTTCATTACATCTCTCTTTCTCACACACTCTCTCTCTCTCTCTCTCTTTCATTCCGACTCTCTCAATCATTTTCTTTTTATTTCTCTTTTATGATTTCTCTTTTTCATTACATCTCTCTTTCTCACACTCTCTCTCTCTCTCTCTCTCTCTCTCTTTCATTCCGACTCTCTCAATCATTTTCTTTTTATTTCTCTTTTATGATTTCTCTTTTTCATTACATCTCTCTTTCTCACACACACTCTCTCTCTCTCTCTCTTTCATTCCGACTCTCTCAATCATTTTCTTTTTATTTCTCTTTTATGATTTCTCTTTTTCATTACATCTCTCTTTCTCACACACTCTCTCTCTCTCTCTCTTTCCGACTCTCTCAATCATTTTCTTTTTATTTCTCTTTTATGATTTCTCTTTTTCATTACATCTCTCTTTCTCACACACTCTCTCTCTCTCTCTCTCTCTTTCATTCCGACTCTCGCAATCATTTTCTTTTTATTTCTCTTTTATGATTTCTCTTTTTCATTACATCTCTCTTTCTCACACACACTCTCTCTCTCTCTCTCTTTCATTCCGACTCTCTCAATCATTTTCTTTTTATTTCTCTTTTATGATTTCTCTTTTTCATTACATCTCTCTTTCTCACACACACTCTCTCTCTCTCTCTCTTTCATTCCGACTCTCTCAATCATTTTCTTTTTATTTCTCTTTTATGATTTCTCTTTTTCATTACATCTCTTTTTCTCACACACTCTCTCTCTCTCTCTCTCTCTCTCTCTCTCTTTCCGACTCTCTCAATCATTTTCTTTTTATTTCTCTTTTATGATTTCTCTTTTTCATTACATCTCTCTTTCTCACACACTCTCTCTCTCTCTCTCTCTTTCATTCCGACTCTCTCAATCATTTTCTTTTTATTTCTCTTTTATGATTTCTCTTTTTCATTACATCTCTCTTTCTCACACTCTCTCTCTCTCTCTCTCTCTCTTTCCGACTCTCTCAATCATTTTCTTTTTATTTCTCTTTTATGATTTCTCTGTTTCATTACATCTCTCTTTCTCACACACACTCTCTCTCTCTCTCTCTCTTTCCGACTCTCTCAATCATTTTCTTTTTATTTCTCTTTTATGATTTCTCTTTTTCATTACATCTCTCTTTCTCACACACTCTCTCTCTCTCTCTCTCTTTCATTCCGACTCTCTCAATCATTTTCTTTTTATTTCTCTTTTATGATTTCTCTTTTTCATTACATCTCTCTTTCTCACACTCTCTCTCTCTCTCTCTCTCTCTCTCTCTCTCTCTCTTTCCGACTCTCTCAATCATTTTCTTTTTATTTCTCTTTTATGATTTCTCTTTTTCATTACATCTCTCTTTCTCACACACTCTCTCTCTCTCTCTCTCTTTCATTCCGACTCTCTCAATCATTTTCTTTTTATTTCTCTTTTATGATTTCTCTTTTTCATTACATCTCTCTTTCTCACACACACTCTCTCTCTCTCTCTCTTTCATTCCGACTCTCTCAATCATTTTCTTTTTATTTCTCTTTTATGATTTCTCTTTTTCATTACATCTCTCTTTCTCACACACTCTCTCTCTCTCTCTCTTTCCGACTCTCTCAATCATTTTCTTTTTATTTCTCTTTTATGATTTCTCTTTTTCATTACATCTCTCTTTCTCACACACTCTCTCTCTCTCTCTCTCTTTCATTCCGACTCTC
>OZ038498.1:104447743-104452743 GCA_964036315.1 Acanthosepion esculentum | reverse complement strand
CTCTTTTATGATTTCTCTTTTTCATTACATCTCTCTTTCTCACACACTCTCTCTCTCTCTCTCTTTCCGACTCTCTCAATCATTTTCTTTTTATTTCTCTTTTATGATTTCTCTTTTTCATTACATCTCTCTTTCTCACACACTCTCTCTCTCTCTCTCTCTCTCTTTCATTCCGACTCTCTCAATCATTTTCTTTTTATTTCTCTTTTATGATTTCTCTTTTTCATTACATCTCTCTTTCTCACACACACTCTCTCTCTCTCTCTCTTTCATTCCGACTCTCTCAATCATTTTCTTTTTATTTCTCTTTTATGATTTCTCTTTTTCATTACATCTCTCTTTCTCACACACTCTCTCTCTCTCTCTCTTTCCGACTCTCTCAATCATTTTCTTTTTATTTCTCTTTTATGATTTCTCTTTTTCATTACATCTCTCTTTCTCACACTCTCTCTCTCTCTCTCTCTCTCTCTTTCATTCCGACTCTCTCAATCATTTTCTTTTTATTTCTCTTTTATGATTTCTCTTTTTCATTACATCTCTCTTTCTCACACACTCTCTCTCTCTCTCACTCTCTCTCTCTCTCTTTCTCTCGCATTTCCTCAGTTTCTCTTTTCACAGATCCTCTGTTTTTTTTTATGTTTCCCTTTCTCCCAAATTCTCTTTTTCTTCCTCTGCTTTTATTTCCTCGTCTCTCTCTCTCTCTCTCTCTCTCTCTCTTTCTCTCTTTCTCTTTCTTATTGCCGATCCCTTTCTCTTTCTCTTTTTCTCTTTCTCACTGCCTCTCTTTTTCTGTTTATCTCTTTCTCTTTCTAACTGCTTCTCTAATTCTCTTCTCTCTCTCTCTCTCTTTCTCACTGACTCTGTCTTTTCAATTTCTTTCTTTTTTTCTGTTTCTCTCTTGCTTTTTCTCACTGCCTCTCTCATTCTCTTTCTCTCTTTCTCACTGTCACTTTCATTCTCTTTCTCTCTTTTTTCTTTGTCAATGCCTCTCTCCTTTTTTCTCTTTTTCTTTTCCTCTCTTTCTCACTGCCTCTCTCATTCTCTTTCTCTCTTTCCCACTGTCACTTTCATATTCTTTCTCTCTTTTTTCTCTGTCAATGCCTCTCTCCTTTTTTCTCTTTTTCTTTTCCTCTCTTTCTCACTGCCTCTCTCATTCTCTTTCTCTCTTTCTCACTGTCACTTTCATTCTCTTTCTCTCTTTTTTCTCTGTCAATGCCTCTCTCCTTTTTTCTCTTTTTCTTTTCCTCTCTTTCTCACTGTCTCTCTCATTCTCTCCTTCTTTTTATCATATTCTTTTCATTCACTTTTTGGCTCTACCATCCTTTCATTTTATCCCTTTCATCTCTCCCTATCTCACATTTTCTCTCTTTCTCATTATCATTTTCCCTTTTTGTAATCCCTTCTCTTTCTCTTTCGCATTTTCTCTCTCTTTCTCTTTCATTTTCCCTCTTTTTCTCTGATACGCTCTCTCATCTCCCCTTTTCTATTTGTTTTTCTCTTTATCGCTTTCTCTCTATTACTTTCTCTGATATTTTAATTTCACTCGTTCATTTTCACTCTATCTCTGTCTCTTTATTGTTCATTCTCTTTTCTTACATTACCTTCCACTCATTCACCTTCTTTCTCCCAGACTCTCTCTCTCTCTCTCTCTTTCTGGCTGTTCTCGCTCTGTTTCATTCCATCTTTCCCTCCTTCTCTTCCATGCAATGTGTGTTTTCGAAATTGCATCAGGTCATAAAAATTCAGATTTTTCATTGTACATGCTTTTATATATTTTTTTCTTTCATGAATATAAAAAAACCGTTTACTTCTTAAAGATACTTTGAGTTTTTTCTCTCTCTCTTTCTTGTTACATGTTTCTTTCTAGAATTGTCTACAATCATTTTAAAAGGTTAAAATTTTTTCGCAGACGACATTTGTCCGCCATTATCACTCTTATAATAGTTACTTATTTCTGCTAAAAAAACATTTAAACTTACAGCTGTAACTAGTCTTAAACTTTTATTAATGTCTTTTGTTTCATTTTTAATCGAATCGTACATTCTTATAGTCTTGCTGTCACATATAGTCCAGTGCTCCGGCTATATACTTAGATATTCTTGATAAAATTCAAAGAATCAGCAATATTATTGGGCCTAACATGGCGTCTACACTCCAGGCTCTTTCTCTGTCTTTTTTGTGAATATTTTCATGGTAATTGTTCGAATACTATTGTGCCTAGACTTCATAAATTTAAGTGGAGTACTAGGTTGACAGCAAGGCCTCACCGATTCATATTAGAACTGATTAGATGTAACCGTATGATATATGCTAACAGTTTCTTTTCTCGCACTTTTCGCTTGGGGCACACCCTTCCGGCTCTATGCTTGTCAGCCATCTTTGATCATCAAACATTTTAATGCAATGTCAATATTTATCTGTCTTCTGGATTCCTCGTCTTTCATTGTACTCGCTCCTTAATAATGTTTCTCTTAGTCACTAATGTCTTAGTGGCTTTAGTACTTTGATTGGGGTGAAATGATTACTAGACACACACACACACACACACACACACACACACACACATATATATATATATATATATATATATATATATGAAGAAATATAGTTTTAAGGTGTGCTATATTTATCGGATAAAGTGCTCAATATCAGAGATAGAGCGTATGTAAATATAAATATAAAAGTGAACATTGAAGTCAAAACTCAGAGTCGACAGGCTGTTTCATGCTGGACGCAATCGCCAGGCCTCGAATGCTGGATTTGTCCTCTGCTATTTCTATATATGGGTCAGTGGTGCATTGTGGGCAATCTATTATGGCGGTTATTTTTACACTCCTGTCGCCTCTGAGTGTTGACTTCAATGTTCACTTTTACACACACACACACACACACACACACACACAAACATATATATATATATATAAACACACCCATACACATACATACATAACGTGGCCGCTGAAAAAACTGAAGGGTTTTCAAAAGTCATAACTTGTTCGTTTTCAATCTTTTTATTTTTTTTTTTTCACTTGATAAAGCATCCCTTGGAGATTAAAATATCTATGTATGATTTCCAGCAATGAGAAAAACATGTTGAGTCTTTCTATTCCAATGAAAAATCAATTATTCCAGCTCAGAGAAAATACCAGCAACGTTTTGATGCCAAAGTATCTCCTAGCGATATCATGATTCGGAACTTAATCATCCGGTTTAAAAAGAACTGGATCAGTCGGCAATCTTTCAGGAAGAGGTCCCTAGTGAAACCATGCGAACTGATGCAGCGGTGGAAGCTGTACGACAAAGTGTCATTAAGGATCCATCAGTTTCTATCCGTCCTTGTTCTGCTCAACTAAACATCTCCAGAACAATGCTTCAGAAGACACTAGATTTAAAAATGTCTCCATAAAGATTCAAATGGTTCAAACTTTACGATCCCAAGACACACATATGTTTGTAAACGTTCATAAAAGTTATGTAAAAAAAGTTTGTAAAAGTTATTACATGAATCATTCATACAAAAAGTAGATTAGTAAAGTTAATGATATAAATGGCGAAAAAGTTCTTCGCAAACAAATTTTTTAAAGTTGCATTAACCTACGAACCTCTCGATGAATGTTATGATCCTTGTTTTTAATAACTTCAAGTTGTATAAGGTCTTTTTTTTTAATCTGCTAGTACTTTCGGCTGTACATACAGCCATCCTCAGGCATGGAAATTATTTTTTTTTTTTTAGTAGATCCAGGTAATAGTGGACACGAAAAATTAAATGCGAAACGAAATATGTTTTTGTTAGAAATGTGTTATTGTTAACGGATAAAAACTTTTGGAGTGTGCAGTTGCAACGCTAAGGTTGAATTTTTTGAAAATTTAAGAGTATTTTTTTTACTAATATGGTAATTTGAGATTTTTTTAGTTTTTTTTTAGTTTTTTTTTCAGTCAATGTGGCATGAACTAAATTGTTCAATAAATAGAGTAATGTCTCAGCTGAATGTACTAGCGGAATAAAAAAAAACCGACAGGATTCGAACCTGTATCCTATACGGAACCGTCATATAGCTTGATGTGACTTAACCGATTCGGCCACTGAGGATCGTTCGGTTAGCAAGGTCGAATTTACTGCTTATAAACTTCAATCTTCAATGAATCTCTCACGTACATTCATATCTGCTCATGGCGTATCAATTGTAATATTCGGAGGACGAATATTTTCTATGAAAATTTCTCGGACATTCAGGCCGGTAAATGTTATTTAATACTGTTTATTACAAACAGAGCATTTACTTAAATATTTGTATCTATAAAAAGAATGTTAAACATAAAAATGTCTTTAAATAATTGTCGGACTTTGTCCATTTCATAATGTGAAACAAGTTATATTTAAAAAAATACAAGTTATACTTAAAAATACTAAGTTATATCCAATATGATTTGATATTAAATGTATCTTATTTTATATTATATTTTATGATATCAATAAATAAGTTGCGGGTCATTTCCACTTTAGCCAGCTTACCATGAAGATCCTTTTAGGTGAAACCTAAGTAATTAGTTCCTGGTTCTTTAGGTTTATTCCTTCGATCTACTTAGCGTATTGAGCACTCCACGTTATATTTTATTTACTAGCGTATTTTCTTTTAATTTTACCCCATTTATATGCCAATTTCGCTCCTGGAGAGAGAAATTCCATGGAGCTAGTCAACAGAAAAAAGTTTGATAAAAAAAATAAATCGTAACGTTTTTTAAAAAATTAGAAATTAAAAAGGATAGTAAGAAAGAGGGAAAAACCGGAAGGGAAAAGGCACCTTAGAGGGAGATAGAGAGAGAGAAAAAGGAAAGAAACGCCGAAGTATAGGTTGAACAGGAAGAGAGAAACATATACAAGTCTAAATAGAAGTTTAACAACGACCTATATTTAAAATGCTGACTCTTTAAACAAGGGTTAATATTTAATAGGAAAAAATTCATAAAGAAATACAATGTTTAAAGTTAAGAAAGATTCT
>OZ038498.1:104437743-104442743 GCA_964036315.1 Acanthosepion esculentum | reverse complement strand
CGATTCGAAATTCCAATAACCTGAAGAAGGCCGCAGCTTACAACGGCCGAAACGTTGTGAATATGGCAATAAAGATGAGGATAACATTTCAAATAATGTAAATAATGCAAGTAATCATAATAGCTCATCTCAGAGATATTGACAGATATCTGGCTAGCAGTTCCCTGTTTGGGAAAACACAAGACTCGTCGTTTCCTGTTCTTGAAATATGTCTTCGCTT
This sequence comes from Acanthosepion esculentum, assembly GCA_964036315.1. NCBI lineage: Eukaryota > Metazoa > Mollusca > Cephalopoda > Sepiida > Sepiidae > Acanthosepion > Acanthosepion esculentum. The sequence goes on along the minus strand of OZ038498.1, from coordinate 104,442,523 downwards.
GGGACATAGAAGATGAATTTTGGAGTCTTAAACATGCCTACTCCAGAAGCACCTAAGAATCTCCATATATTTAAGAACATATATTTTCGTTCTCTTTTCACACTTCTTGCCGTATATATATATATATATATATATATATATATATATATATATATATATATATATTGCGTGGGGCACGTGTAAATATTGTATATATAGTTTTGTCTATGTCTTAGTAGTATAAAAGTCTCTCTGGAAACCAGGAACGTTTATCATTCCTGTTTCTTTCAGGCCATTCTGTTATCTTCGTGAAATACGATATCATGGATATAATAATGCTAATATTGGGGGAAATGCAGTGGGAGAATAAACCATTCTCCCATGACTGTCACCCGTTATATCAGCATTCCTTTTTTTGGTGTGAGATTTAATACTACGTTGTTTTTTATAATTCAACTTTCCCGGTTCTTTGCTTGTCCTGTCTAAGAAGGATCCAGAGTATCTTATAATGGAAACTGTCCATGAATTTTTTCTTTGGTCAGGCTTCTGCTTTTGAGTTAATTTTCGAATTCAATTATTTCCTGTCTTTGAAAGCCTTTTTTTGCAGCGTTTCCTTTCATCCCATTCTGCTTGATTGGATCGTGACATTTTACCCGTATCGTATTATCCGGTTATTTAACTAATCTCGACTTAGAAATTAGCAATCGGATTAAAAGTAAAATCAGATCAAGAAATAGAAGGACCAGCTCGCCTATCAGCTGGACTTAGTGTAACGATGGGATTTACGTGTCAGATGATAAAACGTCAGACACGTAAACTACTTCAAAGTCGTGCCCTGACGTTTGCAAGGGGGATAATGGCATTATACCATATATCAGAAATAGGCAAGTCTTTCATAGAATGTTAGGACACTAATTTAAAAAAAGAAAGAATTTCTTTTGAGGAGATGAGTCCCTTGTTTCAGGAAACATGAAGATCATATTTTCTTTATCTAAAGACGAGAAACATACTCTAGAGCAGTGGTTTTCAACCTTTTTGCTGGAGCGGAACCACAAGGAAACATTCCAGTGGCTCGAGGAACCCCTGCAATAAATTAACTGATTATTAATTATTAATTATTTGATTTTTGCGAGAATTTCCAACTTAATGTGTTTGTCACCGAAAAAAAGTGGTTGATATAATTTTTTACGTTTTCCATTGTAAAACAGTCGTAACGTTTGTTTAACCGCTAACTCAAATCAAAACAAAATTTTCTGACAAAATTTCGAAAATGTTCGAAGGGATTAAAAATTTTTATAAATAATTAAAAATTACTTTGATCTTTCCTCTTAGTAAAAATATAAACATTTCGATGGAAAAAAGTTCGTTTTATTAAGTTTGGGACCTTTTTTTTATTCATACTATGCTGATTTGTTATTGATTTAGTGGAGGTACCTAAACACACATATCTGCACAGGAGAATTCAAAATTACTGTCAATCATAGTACTTGTGAAACTTCTTGCGGAACCCCTGGGCTTTACTGGCGGAACGCTAGGGTTCCGCTGAACCCTGATTGAAAACCACTGCTCTAGAGGAAAATAAAAGAATTTCAGTTTAGATATAACTTTGAATAACTTTTAGTTAAAACAAGGATTATATATATATATATATATATATATATATATATATATATATATATATATATATATATATATATATATATTATAAAAAAATTAAGACAGCTAACCTTATACTCAAAAATAACAACACACCAGTTAAGTCAAAATTACAAAGAATGAACATTATCTATGAGTTCAAATTCCCCTTAAAGAACTCTGTTCCTGATCAAACCGGACAAAATTACATCGGTTACACAACTACATGCTTATCCAGACGTCTTATGTTACACCTATCTGATCACAGCTCCATTAGAACTCATTTAAACACACACACACAAACTTACCAGACTCCATTAGAAACATACTAGTAGAAAACACAAATATATTAACTGCATCCAATTGTAAAAAAGATTAAAAATAATGGAAGCTTTAATAATAAAAAAAGAATAAGCCATCACATAACAATATTAACTACGAACAAGGCCAAAATGTGCTAACCGTATTCGGAAATTACAAACATTTCTACAACACACTAAAACATACACATAATTCATACACTCAATTAAGCTGAAAAATTGAATCATACTTGATAATGGCTAAAGGTGTAGCCGAAAGCTCTCGGAACTGTATAACATTTGGAGAGTTTTTACACACTCCGTGTCCAGAAAACAAAGCTCTTTTTCAAACACAGAAAAAAATTAAATAAAAAAATTAACCGTAGTCCCTTGTCTGTCATTTTTAATGAAACATACATATATATATATATATATATATATATATATATATATATATATATATATATATATATATATATATATAAAGTGGACATAGAAGTCAGCACTTAGAGGCGACAGTCTGTTTCATGCTAGTGCAATCGTCAGGCCTGACGATTGCACTAGCATGAAACAGACTGTCGCCTCTAAGTGCTGACTTCCATGTCCACTTTTATATTTACACACGCTCTATCTCTGATATTGAGCACTTTATCCCATAAATATAGCACACTTTAAGACTATATTTCTTCATATATATATATATATATATATATATATATATATATATATATATATATATGTGCGTGTGTGTGTGTGTGTGTGTGTGTGTGTGTGTGTGTATAGTCCGACAATTATTTTAACACATTTCATAATGTGTGACGTCATTTGTTTACATTTGGATACGCCATGGGCAGATATGAATGTACGTGAGAGATTCATGGAAGATTGTAGTTTAAAAGCAGTAAAATCCATCTTGCTAATCGAACGATCCTCCGTGACTCGATCAGAGGACGAATATTTTCCATGAAAATTTCTAGGACTCTTATTAATATTGTTTAATATTAAACAGAGCATTTACTTAAATATTTGTATCTATAAAAAGAATGTATAAACATAAAAATGTCTTAATATATATATATATATATATATATATATATATATAAATAGTAAGGTAATGAAGGGTTTGGTAATCTGTGTGGATAATTCCAAAGAAGATGTAGTCCAGAGAGCTCAATGTAACAACAGAGCAAATATTAGTTAAATATTTACGAAAGAGACAGTCCTAAAGTTCCATGACTATAATTTATTTCCCCAGAAAATATATTTTTTCCTAGTTCATCAGATCACATCTCTGGGTTAGAAGAGAAAACAGAAATATATTTTCTTTTTGAATTTGTAGGTCTGATAAATTTGATCGTGATTACGATTCCAATGTAATAAATTATAACCATGGAATATTAGTGTTTGTCCCTTTTATATGCACACACACACACGCGCGCGCTCACACACACACACACACACACACATATATATATATATATATATATGTGTGTGTATACTCTTTCTTTTAAACTATCAGGTATTCAATTTTAAATAACGAATTTTAATTGATTGCTAAGTTATATCGATACAATATACGTTATCTACCAGTGTGTGTTGTATTTTGTTTGCTATATTAAGCAATATAGAAATTATTTCGTGTCCCAATATAAAGGTAAGTGATATGACTTGACACAGTTTTGGGACAGGTTATCGTATACTGTAGCTTAACTTTAATTACCGGTAGGCCTAAGTTTGGGGCCACTGGTAAGCCTACCGTATATTTGGGGGGCCAACCTAAACGATAGATATAGCCCTAACACAGAATTATGTGCTAAAAGTCTTGAGGTTTAGTTGTACACGAGGTTGACTTGACTTGTACAGTGCTTTTCAATTAAAAGTGCTGTTCTGATATTTTTTACTGAATGTTCTCTTCTCCGATGAAACGGAAGTTGGGCTAAATTCAAAGGATAAGCGATCTAAAATCAGAAGAAGAAGCTTTGAAAGCTCTTTGAATTTAGCAGTAAGTACTGTCAAGCATCCGTTCACTATAATGTTCTGGGGATGCTTTTCTTTTCATGGAACTGGTTTCTTAAAACCTATTGAAAAGACCCTCAGGAGCGAGAATTTTAGAGTCTTGTCTGCTCCCTTCTGCTGAAAGGGTGCAAATCGACCCCGCCAAGCTCATTTTTATGCAGGATAATGCTCCCTGTCACAAATCAAAATTGATGAAGGAATACTTTGATGAGAAGCAGGTGAGTGTTATGACATGGCCGCCCCAATCTCCTGACTTCAACCCCATAGAAACTTATGGAGCATTATAAAGTACAGGCTCTCGAGAAAGCAGTTGAGCAATAAAGAAGATTTGATTGTGAATTTCATATCCGAATGGAATTCAATGCTTGGAGATGAGATTTGCCAGAACCTAATGAAGTCAATGCCAAAAAGGGTTGAAAAGGTTATTCAAAATAAAGGAGGACCCATAGATTATTAAATCTTTCGAACTATATTACCTATTATAAATAAATTATACCTCTATTATTCTTCATTTAAAGCTGTTCGGTTATGTTTCTATTGATTACTAGTTGCAGGAAATAAGTGAGTCACTTTTTTTGCACAGATATTTTCCCTAAATCTCATTCATATCCAAAATTATAATTATCAATAGAATACCTTAGGGTGAGTAAACTTTTTTTACTAGGTGGTCGGGAAGGGGTCTTTATATTAGTAAGATTAAAAATTAGTTTGACCCCCAAAAACAATAGGCGAAAAAAATTTTAAGAAAAAAAATTCAGGTGAGTCACTTTTATAGAACAGCACTGTACATCGCAGTGTACAGTATATGTTATATTAGATTTGTTATAACTGATGTATTTGAAGTGTTTAGT
>OZ038498.1:104422743-104432743 GCA_964036315.1 Acanthosepion esculentum | reverse complement strand
GTTGGGCTCGTTATGTTCACTTACGTGAAAATACTTTTGGGAATGGTATGACTCCACTTCTTCTCCCCCAGCTATGGGTTAATTAGTAAAACTTGTATCAACAAACCATTCTCTCCAAAAATACAAATAGAATTGCTTGCAAAATATTTAGATTTTGGCATTAAATAACCCAAAGAAGTTGATATGCCACTAAACAAACAAACATACACACAGAAATATACACACACAAACACACACACACACACAAAGATACACACACAAAGACACACACACACACAAAGACGCACACAAAAACACCACCTACAAACACATACACACGCACACAAACACACACAAAGATACACACACACACACACACAAACATACACACAAACCCGCACACACACAAAGACACATACACAAAGACACACACACACACAAAGACACACAAACACACAAAGACACAGACACACAAAGATACACACATACACAAAGACACACACACACACACAAAACCCTCCCACAAACACACACACACGCACACAAAGACACAAACGCACTTAAATAAGATATTGATATACAATTTTCTTCGCTTCATGGTGAAGTGGTTCCGAGAACCCTATGAATTATTCTGCGAGACATGGAAAACGTTGAGTAAATTTACGTATGAACAGATTGTCGAATCTGTTCAAATGCTTCGGATTTTAGGTTGGGAGAGTGTTTGCATTGATGAGCTCATGAATTATTCTTCTGAGACGATTTCTAAAGCGCCAATCAAGGTATTTAATGTGAACAATGTCTAAATTGTTAGGGACGTCAAGATATAGCAATAGACATATATTTATATAATTCCCTTTAAGTTAAATTTAACCCGATAACCTTTTAGTACACCAACGAACGACCTGCTTGACTAACTTACCAGTTATCGCTTCGCTCTTTTGTCTTTATACGAGAGAAAACAGTCTGTGAAGGGTTCACCATTTTTTATGTTTGTTTGCGAATGTATTTTTTAAGCGTGCAGATATCGGGACACTTTCTGATCTGCTGACTAAAGATTTAAAGTGAAAACGCTGCCGGAGAAGAGCAGGCCTGACTCAACCAAATCGGCTCTGTTTTCGTGTAGAGAACTTCTTGTCAAAACTGACTCGAAGCCCTTTGCTAATTCGTAAACGACGAACACTTGCATGCATTCAATGATCCAGACCCCGCAAAGAATTGCAGAACGAAAGAGAAATGAGCTCAGGAATTATTTTTCTGAATCGATTTCTAAAGCGCCAATCAATTCGAAGAACTGCAACTCCGAAGAATAAATATTAAGCATACTTTATCTTTATAAGGTGTATTAAGATCTCGAAAGTCAGTTGAACGTCACGCTATTAAAAAAAGCACGTCGAAAAAAAAATCAAAAAAAAAATCAATTATCATTGCATGGTTGTCGGTCCTCATTGGGAGTCTTAAGATTGATGACAGATCACGCTAAGCTTCCTAAATAATTTCGACTGCGAGGATAAGTGGCTTGCAGTCTGTTGTGTCTCGGTGAGATCGATGTTCGAATTGTTTTCAAAGCTTCGATTTTGAATGCTGATTTTCGAAATAGACTGCTTCATTTTGAAAATATATCGAAATTCTCTTGCATCCGTTCTTACAAATTGGTCTTACTCTAGACTAAGATACGCTTCAGTCATAAGTAATTACCGTTTTTGAAACCAATTTTAATGACGAATATATCATTCAAGCTATATGTGGTAGTTAATAATAGATTTGGAGTTGACCATCATAAGACAATGTCCAGCTCAAGGAAAGACGGAAAAAGGCAGACGAGAGACGTTGTTTGGTTTTAAGCTGTTGTAACCTAGGGAAGGTTACTGAATAGAATAATCACACGAAGCTTGGTAATGAACGATAATACTTAAGACAAGAACAACACGTATAAGATTCGCCAGCGGCGCGTAAAAGTAATAGTAAACTGCTAGAAGTAAGTCAAGTGAATTCCACAATGAATCTCCAACTCTAGGATATCTAACAACAGCCCAAGGCCGAATTTAATGTCGGGTATACAACCTCGTAATCTCGGCAAAAAAAAATTCCCCGGTGACCCAGTATAAAACTGTGTCGGGTAGCTGTTTCCCGAGCCGAGAATCTGACCTTCGACATAGCCCCGTCTGGGGATCCTATCTGCCCAATCTCCAACTACAGACCAACATACAGTATTTACTACTCTATTTATGGGAATGCAGACATACCCATTATAGTTTGGACATATGCTAAAACACAAAGAAAGAAAGAAAGAAAGAAAGAAAGAAAGAAAGAATGAGAAAGAAAGAAAGAAAGAAAGAAAGAAAGAATGAGAAAGAAAGAAAGAAAGAAAGAAAGAAAGAAAGAAAGAAAGAAAGAAAGAATGAGAAAGAAAGAAAGAAAGAAAGAAAGAAAGAAAGAAAGAAAGAAAGACAGAAAGAAAGAAAGAAAGAAAGAAAGAAAGAAAGAAAGAACAGGAGGGGGTAACGCCCTCATTGATTGATTCGTTTTCTACGGTTTAGCAACCTTTTGCAAGTTATTTAAAACCAGAAAATAATTTTAGATTATAAAAAACGACATTTTTACAACCTAAATTATTTTCGGATTGTAAAAATGTCTTTTTTTTGTTTGAGATAATAATGATTTAGTAATATAAGTCTTACTAATTAATCCATAGCTGGGGGAGAAGAGTTGGATTCATGCCTTTCCCAAGAGTATTTGCGCGTAAGTGAATATAACGCAGCCTACTGGAATTGGAACTCAGCTCTACGATTAACGTGCCTCTTGCCTTAAATCTGCCCTATGAGTATTGAATTTTCCAAGCCCTCTTTCCTTATTATGTACGCTAGAAGCCTTAACTGTTTCTTCCTGATTTTAAGTATAAGTTTTTTGTTTTCATTTTCTCTAAAACCTCGTTGTTGTTCACATGTTCGGTCCTTGGTATCCTCAGCATCCTTCTGTAGAATTTTATGATTGTTATTGCAATGTTTTCTTAAAGCTGTTAAGCTCAAATATTTACAATAAAAGAATTTTCCCGGGTATTTTAAGGTCGCTTCTTCATTCATTAAATTATGATTCATCAGAAAATTAAAATAGAAAAACCGTGAAATATTCACTGGCACTACTATTAAATGCTTAACAAAAAATAACCTTGTTTTTTAGTCAATTCGCGAATGGGTTTAACTGCTAAAAGGCATTTATTTATAACGATTTATGATTTATCAGGTGACTAATAGCTTTTAGGTTTAATTCTAACATGTCCATAAATTTATTCTCTTGTTTACAAAAATAAAAAGAAAGAAGAAATAAGCGAAAAAAACAAAAAACAGAAGTAAACCAGGCGTAACTGAAAACCGATGCGAAATCCAGAATTAATTATTTTCGTTAAATCATAAATCTCACTTTTGGTCTTACGTTCTTCTTATTTTCTGATAATGTCGTTTATGGTCCACCGTATGTATAAAAATCGGCACGTTTGTAGACATACGAAAACAATTCAAAATTCTTTTTAAAATACTCGGTGTCGCCAGATTGTGACAAGCTTTACGATATACGATTAGCAAATATGGTTTTACTTAATAACAATATTTCCTAAGAGAAACTATTGAAACAGAATTTTAAATGTTTTTAAAGTATTATAAATTATTTTAATTAAAATTTAAAAAAATGAAAACAAATCTAGTAAAAATTCATTTTTCATCAATTTTTTTTTTTATGCTTATCAAGGTTTAATTCTATATTACTAGTGACAGTAGTAGTAGTAGTTGCTGCTGTTGTTGCTGCTGTTATTTTATATGAGAATGGCTGAAAAATGATTTTATTTTGACTCCGAAGCTTATTTCAGTTACACATCTGTCACGGAATCTAACCAACGCCTTTATCCACTGTGCCATGTGTCAGCACAAGGCAGGGGAGAACTTTTAGAGGGAAAATTAACAGGAGATAACTGATAACTGACATCCATTAAAAACATGGTACGTGGAATTAGAACAGTCTACCCCAGTGAGCGAAATAAAGGGTTCAGTTCGACATTCCAACCACCCGAAGAAGGCCGGAGAAATATAGACAGATACTGAAGGGCCGAAACGTTGTGATAAATATGGCGACAAAGATGAGGACAATAGTCCGAATAATGTAAATAGTGTACATAATACCTCATCTCAGAAATATAGACAGATACTGGAAGGCCGAAACGTTGTAATAAATATGGCAACAAAGATGAGGACAATAGTCCGAATAATGTAAATAGTGTACGTAATACCTCATCTCAGAAATATAGACAGATACTGAAGGGCTGAAACGTTGTGATAAACATGGCAACAATGATGAGGACAATAGTCCGAATAATGTAAATATCGTAAATAATACCTCATTTCAGAAAAATAGACAGATACTGAAGGGCCGAAACGTTGTGATAAATATGGCAACAAAGATGAGGACAATAGTCCGAATAATGTAAATAGTGTACATAATACCTCATCTCAGAAATATAGACAGATACTGAAGGGCTGGAACGTTGTAATAAATATGGCGACAAAGATGAGGACAATAGTCCGAATAATGTAAATAGTGTACATAATACCTCATCTCAGAAATATAGACAGATACTGAAGGGCTGGAACGTTGTAATAAATATGGCGACAAAGATGAGGACAATAGTCTGAATAATGTAAATAGTGTACATAATACCTCATCTCAGAAATATAGACAGATACTGAAAGGCCGAAACGTTGTAATAAATATGGCGACAAAGATGAGGACAATAGTCCGAATAATGTAAATAGTGTACATAATACCTCATCTCAGAAATATAGACAGATACTAAAAGGCCGAAACGTTGTGATAAATATGGCGACAAAGATGAGGACAATAGTCCGAATAATGTAAATAGTGTACATAATACCTCATCTCAGAAATATAGACAGATACTAAAAGGCCGAAACGTTGTGATAAATATGGCGACAAAGATGAGGACAATAGTCCGAATAATGTAAATAGTGTACATAATACCTCATCTCAGAAATATAGACAGATTTTAAAAGGTAAGCTTTAATATTAATGCAATACTTAAATGCAGCGATCAATTTTGTGTACTTCTATAGATTATTGTTGCCTCTCACATCTACTCTTTCCTACCTATTTTGATGAAGGCCCGATCAAGTGTCCTGCGCAGGAGCTAGCTCAAATACCGCTTTTTCTTTATTGTCGCTAAAGTGCTTGATTCATTGGAAAGATGATTTCTCCACGGCTGACAATTCGTAACACTTTATTTCCTACTCTTCCAGCCAATGTTAGAGAGCCTAGTCTACACTGCGACTTCTCATAGAGTCTGAATAAATTCCCTCCTTTTCTCAAGGCAGCGCTGTACATAACAATATTGGTTGGAACTTGTTTCAACGATTAGCCATTTGCCGCCGATCGTTATTCGGCCAACTAACGGCATATACACAGATTCTGATGGAAGCTTTAAGAAAAGTATTTATATAGCTTAATTTATACGTTCGATTTTTCCAAGGGAATGTCTTAAGCTTCCGGCATTGTCTTAGCCGTAGGGAGTTGCTAAATTTATTTTCGTAATATTTTACGAGTGTAAGAAATCCATTTAGAATCTAATTCCCTAACGGTCTGCAAGATGAGATTTCCAAATAGCTCTTTTCTGGAACGACTGCAAATTAGGACAAATTTAGTCGAATCAGGTCAGAGAACTGAATTTTAATGCTAATTACTTTGCGGTCATATTCTAAAATTGATGGAAGAATATACGAGATCTGATCAAAAATTATCAGGACTGGTGCTATGGAAACGGAGTTAAAGTCCGCACAAGGAAACCGCTTGGTACAGAAGTATCTTCAACTCAAATACACACTAAGTTATAGCGTTCTAGTTCGCTACTGTTGCGTATAGAAGTTCTTGGAAGGAAAGTGTGTAGAGTGTGGTTGTCTTACCACATCGCAGAAGTTTCATTCGTGACCATGGCATGTGCAGGTTTGGCTCAAGGTCAACATTTCTACAGTTCTCGCTCCTTGCGACTTTTTTCTCTTAACAACTTGAAAGGAACAAGTCGAAGAAATCTAAAGAATGGTCAGAGGTAGCTTCTCGCCATTCCCCAAAAAAGGAGACCAAGGAAGGGTTTCTACGAATGGAAACGGCGCTGTATAAAGTGCATGGCTTCAGAAGTGGACTACTTCGAAGGAGATTAAATATTGAATTGATATGTTTTGTAGTTTTGTTTTTATAGCGCCAATCTCGATACTTTTGATTATATCTCCCAGCTATTTATCTATTTCTCTCTTTCTCCTTCCCCTCTCTCTCTCTCTCTCTCTCTCTCTCTCTCTCTATATATATATATATATATATATATATATATATATATAAGAATATATATATGCATGTTTCTGTGTGTGCTTGAGTATTTTGGCAACAACCCTTTTCTGATACATGCATCATTAATGAATAAAGTTTTTATTGCATTTTTCTTCGACGCCCAAAAAGAAAAAAACACTTATTCGCATAAAAAATGCAAAAACTTAACAGGTATAACTTGTCAGTCATTTTAAATAAAACATACACACACACACACATGTGTGTATGCGTGTGTGCAGTATATTATGGCACAATATATATATATATATATATATATATATATATATATATATATATATATATATATATATATATATATATAATATTATAATATTTTTTTTAAAAACATGATTCCTTCGCTACATAAGAGTTCTCGATGAAGCGAGACCAGACACCTTAATTCAACTTAATTTCAAAAATTATATTGAGGGTCTCGGCTCTCGCTTTTGAAACATGAGAACTCTTTTATAGCGAAGGAATCATATTTAAAAAAAAATTTATTATATAATCTCTACTTCTCTATGGAGCACTGTCTTTTTAAAAATAAAATAAAAAATAATAAAGAACTCCGGATTATTTACCTAACGTGTTCTTTCCTATTTTTCTGCATACCTGCACAGATATATATATATATATATATATATATATATATATATATATATATATATATATATATATATATATATATATATTATGTAAACTATCTGCCTATGCCAGTTGAGAGTTCATAACTTAATTATTTTGAGTCAAGCAATTCGTTCGTAATGTTATTGGCATCCTTGTACATCTGTATCAGATTTGGTTATTCGAAATTGATATATACAAGATACGATGGGTAAATTGGCGCCATTTTATATTTTTAATTTCTCCTTTTTATTTTGTCGACTGCACAGTATAGTAGGATCAGTTGGACACTGCGAGAAAAAGAGCAGCAAGACACAATTCATTCCGCTAGAAATTTGGAAACGGCATGCTGTACTGCTTGGCATTCGCGCCGGGAGCTTCATTACGAACATTTCAGTGTGTTTGGGGACAGTGCAAAGGATCTGGAAGGAGTTCCATGTGTCTAATGGTGATTACGAAGGAGTTTGGAGTGATCACTAGTGATGGCGACATTATGCCCCCATTTATATATATATATATATATATATATATATATATATATATATATATATATATATTATGAAATGGATAAAGTCCAACGATTATGTTTATACATTCTTTTCATAGATACAAATATTTAAGTAAATGCTCGGTTTCATAATAAACAGTATTAAACAACATTTACCGGCCTGAATGTCCGAGAAATTTTCTATGAAAATTTTCGTCCTCCGACAGGAATCGAACCTGTATCCTATACGGAACCGTTATATAGCCTGACGTGCCTTAACCGTTTCGGCCACAGAGGAGCGTTCGGTTAGCAAGGTCGATTTTACTGTCTTTCCTAATGATTAAACTGGTAAATTTAAAGAGCTTTTGACAAAATATTGAAAACTATTTTACATTACCGACAGAACAATATTCTAGAGAATTCTAGAACAGCTTAAATTAAATCTAGAGTATTCCAGAATATTCCAGAAAGCCTCATACATTATAAAAACAGCTTGAAATAGCCACTCAAGTCACTAACCAGATGAAAGTTTACAAACACGCATCAGAACCACTTGAGGCATCTATTATTGCCCTCTCAAAAGCAAGCAAGTCTACGAGAGAAATTGCAGAAATTGCTATAACCCCGCGATCAAGTGTCTCTCGAGTGCTTAGGGCACATAATGATGCCACTCCTGCTCCAAGGAAGGAAACAAGGGGACGAAAGAAAAAGATTGATGATAGAACTGGCAGGGTAATCAAGAGAGAAGTTGCGAAGAATAGGACTATAACTAGCCAAGAAATTGCAGCCAGTCTAAACTAAGAGCATGGTGTTTGTCTTGCCTCTTCAACAGTCCGCCGGTGGCTGTTAGAACGAGGCTACAAATCTTGTACACGAAGGTTTAAGCCGCTAATAAGCAAAGCCAACAAAGCCAAGAGACTTGAATGAGCTCATTATTACAAAAATTTCACCGTAGAAGACTGGAAGAATTTTCTTTTCTCTGATGAAACGAAAGTTGAGCTAAATTCAAAGGATAAGGTGAGTCACTTTTATCGAACAGCGCTGTACATAAAACTGTTTCTTTTTACGTTGATTAATGCGTTCACTTGTGTACGGGGACAAAGTCCATGTACTGGAAATTAGAAATGTCATGTATCGACATGAAACATGCGAATATCTACCCGATCTTTATTAGGCAGGGCTTATTTCTGGAGGTACCCGCCAAAATCAACAAAAACAGGCCACGTGATACGAGAACACAAGAGAAGCGTGCTGCAGCAGTAAACTGACGAATCAAAGCAATTGGTGGAAATAACATTAAATTGTTTGTTCTCTCTCACTTTTCGATGTGTCCTTTTCTAAATTGGCTTTATTTATCCATTGATATTAATGTAATCACTCATTCAATCGTCTTTGCGTTTTCATGGCCGTCGAAGATTAGTTTCTTTCTTATTTATTCTTTCTCCAGAATCTTATTCGTTTTCGCTTTCAGTATTTTATCTGTTCTTTTTTTTATTTTATTTTTTTTACTTTTTCGCCTTTTTTATTCCCTTTCTTTCTTTCTTTCTTTCTTTCTTTCTTTCTTTCTTTCTCACTTTCAATTTCTTTGCTATCTCTTTCTCGTGTTTCCTTTTTCAGTTTTCTTGTCTTCTTTTCTTCCTTCTTGCACACTATCATTTCTCTACCATTTGCTTGCTAGCTTATTTCCAATTCTTTCTTTCTTCTTTCTTTCTTTCTTTCTTTCTTTCTTATTTCCAATTCTTTCTTTTCCTTTTGTTTGCATTTTCTATTTTTTATTGTGACCGACCGTTTGCTTGCTTTCTGTGTTTCTTCTTTCTTTCTTTCTTTCTTTCTTTCATTTTCTTTCTTTCTTTCTTTCTTTCAATTTCTTTCTTTCTTTCTTTCTTAATTCCAATTCTTTCTTTCTTTTCTTTTTGTTTGCTTTTTCTTTATTTTCTATTGTGACCGTTTGCTTTCTTTCTTTCTTTCTTTCTTTCTTTCTTATTTCCGATTCTTTCATTCTCTCTTTCTTTCAAAGTTTCTTTCTGTAAGACTTTTCTTTATTTCCTACCGTGACTGTTTGCTTTCTTTCTTTCTTTCAACCTTTCTTTCTTTCTTTCTTATTTCGGATTCTTTCAGGCTTTCGTTCTGCAAGTTTTTCTTTATTTCCTCCTGTGATGCTTCTTTCTTTCTTTCTTTCTTTCTTTCTTTCTTTCTTTCTTTCTTTCCTTCCTTCCTTCCTTCCATCTTCCTAAACTTTGTAAGTAACTGCATTCATTTTCATGTTTTCATCATTCATTCCATTCTTTCTTCTCTTTTTATCTCTTCCATTCATTCATTCCATCTTTCTTTCTTCCTTTTCACCGTTTTGAAGCGTACAAAAACCTAATTCCAGTTCCATTTCATCCGACAATAAAGGACGCTGTTATTTCCCTCTCGTATTTGAACGACCGTACAACTTTCCAGTAAACAGCCACCCGACAGCCAACTTCAGTCATGGAAAAATCATCGCAACTTTCGACTCCAGGGCAAAAAAACATTCGTATTCGATTG
>OZ038498.1:104397743-104417743 GCA_964036315.1 Acanthosepion esculentum | reverse complement strand
AAGTGAGATAGATTGATAGATAGATAGATAGATAGATAGATAGATAGATAGAAAGAAAGAAACAGACTGAGTAGAGATAGATAGATAGATAGATAGATAGATAGATAGATAGATAGATAGATAGATAGATAATGATCAAAATGAGATAAATCGATCGATGTCCTTTACTTAAATTTAGTCTGGTATTTGGTACCCTTAATAAAAATTATATTTGTTCTCGGAAATGATTCGATCGTAATTGTTGTTTACGGCCTTCTCTGAGCAACTCTCATAACAGGAGTGGCTGCATTTCGTAAGCAATTGTGCCGTTCATCTGCTCAAAAGAGAGAGACTGGACAAAAGAAGAGAACGACCACGAAATGACAGAAGCATTCACCCACACCCACAACCACCCAGACACACCCACCCACCCAGCCACATACACCCACACTCACATTCGCTTCAGACCCACGGAAACACGCGAGAGAACTGACAAAAGCAAAAAAAAAGTCAATGACAACTAAAATATCGTTTTCCTACCTTTAATTAATCAAAAGTTAATTAAATTATTTTTTATATTCGCTGATTCCCAAATTTCACTGCAAAGGGGATTTAATTTCAACATTCGGTTTTGATTTGTTCATAAATATGTCGGCTTGACTTTGAGTGGAAAAAAAATACTTTTTTGCTTTTTGCATTTTCTTTTAATCTGATTTAGAGAGGCCAGTTTCTCCTACGAAGGGCCGGCACGTACTAACCCCGAAACCCCGCCAACCTTGGGTTGCTCAAGCGTGACTGGGGGCTCCCAGGCAGTTCTTTGTTTACTCTCGCTATCTCATCAACATTTTTTCTACCTAAATTTATATACGTTACAATTTAAACTAACCACAACTATTAAAGGATATCAAAATTTCGCGGATTTTGACGCCATTCTGGGGTTTTCTTTTTTGTTTTTTGTCCAAATGTGTTTTTTTCATGCTAAGTCTCGAAAAACAAACACGATATAAAATTCCCAATTTTTTTATCCATAATGTGTTAAAATTATTCAACAATCTAAAAAGAAAAATCTCAAGGCGATGTAAAAAATTGCAGCAAAGCATTGTGGGTACAGATGTAGTGGATAGCGGCTCGGAATTGTTAATCGGAGAACCGAGTTCCAATTATATATTATATTCACTTCCACGCAAATACCCTTGAGGAATTTATAAATCTACTTTTTCTCCCTCCAGCTATGGGTTAATTAGTAAGACTTGTATTACTAAACCATTATTATTTCCTTTACCAAAAAAGTTCTTAAAATTCTTACACCCTTGTGCAAATTAATTGAAACAACCGCTTTAGTTTTCTTTCTTTCGCCATACGATCAGTTTTACACCCACTGGAGTGACAGAGTGTAACCGATGTCTATTTTTTCCTCGGATTAGTTCCTTTGCAGTGGTGTGCAGTAATATGAATCTATTTTCGGGGTGTATAATGAAATGTGTTTGGATTTGAAAAATATTGCATCATCTGTGATTGTATCAGATTTTTATTACACTCAGACACTATTGTTTCGACTGTTGATTAGTTGTCCTACGGCCATTGTCTGCGATGGACGTTACTCCAAGAAAGCGTACGAAAATTGTAACGTTACACGAACACAATGGCAAGCCTTACCTGTGAGCAAATCAAAGTGCAATAGATTGACCCGGTAAGTCTCCTGATTTAAATCCAATCGAGAATCTGTGGTCAATCTGCAAGGAACGATTTTATGGAATGGACATACGAAGTACTAACATGTGCAGTGGGGCCTGTTTCATTGGAAAAATACGATTAAAGTAAATACTAACGGAATTATTCGTTTTGTTTCAATTAATTTGCACAAGGGTGTATATGAGCTAATATTGATAAATGTGTTGAAAATGGAGATGAATAATACAGAAATTCCTTGAAGAACGGAATTAGCAAGCAGCATTCCTTGGTGTTCGTCTAAGAAGTCCTATCTAAATGAATTGCTTCACATCGATGGCATGTCCCGGTTTACTAAGATTAAAACCTGAAGCCAAATAAACTTAATGCAAACTACACTGAACAATTCCCCCTGCAACCACAGACACCGATAGAAACGTCTACGTCTTATTCTTTATTTTTTATTTTATTTTTTGTCTGTTTCTGTCTGTGTGTTTGTTTGCCTTTGCGTCTCATTTTTACTTTCTCGCGGGAATTCAATATCTATATACAGAAACTGATAGATAGGTAATTATTATCATCATCGTCGTCACTCAGCAGATATCGAATAACAGATAGCGAGTTTATTCGTGTCTCGGTTTCAATTGTCAGATGATTAAATGGTTCTTTGGATGGAATTCCACTTTTGGTAATAGATTCTTCATAAAAAAAAAAAACTATTCATACCGATCACAGATCTGGATGTATTAAATATACAGGCTGTCCATAAAGTTCGTGAGCACTTTAAAAAAAATTATAACTTTATTTGTATTTGCGATAGAAATAATTTGTAAAAAGGATTAGAAAGAAGTAAATCTATATTTTTTAAGGTATTATTGAAATTTTATTTAAGTTTCCACATGTCCTCCATCATTAGCAATACTAAGGGTAATACGATTTTGCAGTTCACGGAAAACATTTGCCAACTGATTTACAGTAATGCCTGAAATCACATTAGTTATTTTAGCTATACTTAAAACTAGGTACATTAAACTTTATAACATTTTTTACAGATTATTTCTATCGCAAATACGAATAAATTTATAATTTTTTTAAGGTGCACACGAACTTTATGGACACCCTGTATAATGAAGTGGATTAAGTCCGACAATTATTTAATATATTTTTTGTTTTCGCGTTATTTTTATAGATCCAATTTATTTAAGCAAATGCTCTGTTTTTATTTTTAATTAAACAGTATTAATTACATTTACTGGCTTGAATGTTCGAGAAATTTTGTAGAAAATAAGTTGTCTCCGGAAACCATAATTTGGTCTGACGTGCTATACTATTTAGCTACAGAGACACATCAGATTAGCAAAGTCCAAATTCTCTGTAGCTGTAAGTTCTGTTCCTGGCCTTTTCCCGGCTGAATCTTTGGTTATGATCCAAGTTGACATTCCCAACCTCCTCAGTTTGTTTCGGCCCCCTTTTTATCTCGACTGGGTCAGCTTTTATTTCTCATGTCCCTATACATTTTCAACTTTTCCATCTCCCTTAGCC
The DNA here is from genome assembly GCA_964036315.1 of Acanthosepion esculentum. NCBI lineage: Eukaryota > Metazoa > Mollusca > Cephalopoda > Sepiida > Sepiidae > Acanthosepion > Acanthosepion esculentum. Next base: position 104,414,554 of record OZ038498.1, on the reverse strand, counting down.
AGAGAGCTTCTTGATTGTGTCCAATGGGCAGAATACAGCGGCCTCTCCTTTTTGAGGGTCGGACGGGCCCTACCCTCACATCAGTTATGTTTAGTTTGCTTTGTGTTGATTTTTAGTTTATTATTGGGTTCATCTCCCTCCCCTCTCATTCGTCATGATTAGATTTTTAAATATAATAACTTATTATTAAATGTTTATGGCACGGGGCGCGTTTTCTAGGTCCCCCTTGAGAGGATGCGGTATTATGGTGCATGGAGGATTGATTGGTGATGGACGAGTTTTTTTGGTGAATGGGCAAATTGTAATGAGTGAATGGGTCGTGAATCGGATTAGCTAGAAACAGGATAGCTAGTGTCGATCAGCCTCAACCCCTCCGCCACGTGCCACAATTATGTAACTTTACATAATAAATATCAGCTGAACGATACAGCACGTCAGGCCGATGACGGTTTCCGCATAGGAATACAGGTTCGATTCCTGCCAGAGAACGAATATTTTCTACAAACTTTCTGGAACATTCAGGCTCTGATAGACGCAATATATATTACATGTATATTTAATATAATTGTGGGGTGTAAATACAGAATGTAGATTGTAGGCTATTGTAAAAAAAAAAAAGAGAAAACAGTCAAGTTTAAAAGAGGAACGTCGTGTAAGAATAAATTTAAAAATGGTTTAAGGGGTGTAATCAACATGTAACTTAAAATATAGGAAGTACATATGATATTTGGATAATATATTTACCCAGAAATAAAATATTTTAAGAGAAATTTCTTTCTACGATTACAAGCTAACATCAAATCATTTCGTTTATTAAGTAGATTTCGGTCATTAATATTTGTGAATATATATACATATATATTTAAAGACATTTTTATGCTTAACATTCTTTTTATAGATACAAGTATTTAAGTAAATGCTCTCTTTATAATAAACAGTATTAAATAACATTTACCGGCCTGAATGTCCGAGAAATTTTCATAGAAAATAGTTGTACTCGACAGGATTCGAACCTGTATTCTATACGGAACCGTCATATAGCCTGACGTGCCTTATTTCTTTGAATATCTTTATATGTAATGTAAAAAACTTCAAGGTTTATATATATATATATATATATATCTTGAAGTTTTTTACATTACATGTAATGTAAAAAACTTCAAGGTTTTTATATATATATATATATATATATATATATATATATATATATATATATATATATAAATCTTGAAGTTTTTTACATTACATGTATAGATATTCAAAGAAATATCTGATTAGTAATTGTTATATTTTTGTTTTTGTGTAATTTTTTACGTTCTCATTTTTGCTATTCTTTCTTTCTTTCTCATACACATTCTTACTTTCTGTCTTTCTCTTTTCTTTGCCTTACATTTCCTCGTCTTTCTTTCTTTCTTTTTTTCTTTCTTTCTCATACACTTTCTTACGTTCTGTCTCTTTTCTTTGCCTTACATTTCCCCGTCTTTCTTTTTTTCTTTCTTTAATGTTTTTTTTTCTTTCCATCCTCATATTCTCGGCACGAACTCATTCGTTTTTTTTTATCAGGAAATTATTCCATTCTGTTATCCCGTTATTCTTTCATTCGTCTATTCTTTTATTCTTTCACCGCTCTCTTTCCACTCGTTCGTCATTTATTCATTCGCCATTTTGTTCACACCTCTTCCTGTTGTAAAAAAAAGGCAAGCTTAAAGTTTAAAAGTACGCCGGGTAACTCGTCATGATATTAAAATGGTTAAAGTGGTGCAATTAACATGTGACGTAAAATCAGGGAAGTTCTTGTGATATTTGCATATCGCACATTGACTGCAGTTGTTAATAAAAGAGTGTTCGCTGTGAAATAGCAGAGCTATTAATTACATATTAATAATAAATATGTTTTTTTCTTCACTGGTAGCACAACTCTGAATTTAATACACAACGCAATTTTCAGGTGCTGAGTTTGATAGACCGTTACATAAAATAAAATTTGATCTGTAAGGTTGATTGTTACATAATTTAAATTTTGATATATAAAACTCACTGTTACATAATTTAAATAAAAAAATGTAAGGCTGACTGTTACATAATATAAATATTGGTATGTAAGGCTGACTATTACATAAATTAAATTTTGATATGGAAGTCTGTTACATAATTTAAATTGTGATGTATATGAATATTTAAATCGTATAAGTCTTAACACAGAACAGTGAAGATTGCGTTGTGCTAGCGATGAGGCATAATTTATGAGCATATGCTAGAAAGATAACACTAGAAGTGAAGAAATTAAAATTGTAGTAGTCGCGTAAGCATGCTTATCGGATTCTGTTCTACAAAGCAACTGTTCTCGGGAATATCCTATCCAAGTTGAACTTACTCCTTCAGTCAGTTATGTGCCATGCGTGATACACGCTTAGGCGATCATCTATCTTTCGATACATAACTGATGAGAGAGATTATTTCCCGCAGTAGGTTGCCATTTCATTTTTCGGTAGACCAGTTGCCATCCAAGGCTATAGAACCCGGTCTGTCCTGCTATTTACCCATAGCTGGGGGGAGAAGAAAAGGATTCATACCTTTTTCAAGTGTATTAGCACGTAAGTGAATGTCATGGATTACGACTGGAATTCGAACTTGGCTATCCATTACTCCACCGTGTCACATGACTTATTACAAATATGACTCTGTTTTATTATTTAATTTTTCTTTTGCTTTCATTTTGGGATTTTTATTTCAGAAAATGATCTATAAAATTATTTTTAATAGAATTTAAAATGGCGATTTTTAATATATGTATTATCTCCCTTTGTTTGTGCATCTGTAATAAAGTCAGTCAGCTATGTGCCATGCGTGATACACGCTTAGGCGATCATGTATCTTTCGATACATGACTGACGAGGCAGATTATTTTTCCCGCAGTAGGTTGCCATTTCTTTCTGCGGTAGACCGGTTGTCATCCAAGGCTATAGAACCCGGTCTCTCCTACTATTTACCCATAGCTGGGGGGAGATGAAGAGGATTCATACCTTTTTCAAGTGTATTAGCACGTAAGTGAATGTAATGGATTCGTCTGGAATTCGAACTCGGCCCCGAGCCGCTATCCATTACTCCACCGTGTCCCATGACTTAGTACAAATATGACTCTGTTTTATTATTTAAGTTTTCTTTTGCTTTCATTTTGGGATTTTTATTTCAGAAAATGATCTATAAAATTATTTTTAATAGAATTTAAAATGGCGATTTTTAATATATTTATTATCTCCCTTTGTTTGTGCATCTGTAATAAAGTCAGTCAGCTATGTGCCATGCGTGATATACGCTTAGGCTATCATGTATCTTTCGATACATGACTGACGGGGCAGATATTTTTCCCGCAGTAGGTTGCCATTTCTTTCTGCGGTAGACCAATTGCCATCCAAGGCTATAGAACCCGGTCTGTCCTGCTATTTACCCATAGCTGGGGGGGAGATGAAGAGGATTCATACCTTTTTCAAGTGTATTAGCACGTAAGTGAATGTCATGGATTAGGACTGGAATTCGAACTCGGCTCTCCAATTTCACAATCCGAGCCGGTATCCATTACTCCACCGTGCCTCTAACTAAATGAATATAAAGAGAAAGAGGCGGGGCGGCTGGTCTTAGGTGGGAGGGCTAGTGCTGGGAGATCTAAAGACTGTAGCCTATCTCAACATTAGCCATGGATATAGCGATAGAATAACGAGTGGCTGGCGACGTTCTGTCTGACATCAGACGTCAAATTGTTAATGTTTGGCGTCTATATATTTTTGATTGTTCGATGTAAACTTCCAATGGCTTCTACTGTATTTTTTCTTCTTTTATATAAAGAAACGATATTGTTAATTAATCGGTCACTTGTCTGAACGTTCATTCTGAACGAAACGCGTCACAACACAGCTTTCTGTCTTGTCATTAAATTCAGCCAAGCAGACACAGAGACGCATATTTGATTGTATTTATACATACAAAACTGAAAATACAAGTTACAGGCGAACGGCCATATTTTATGTCAGCACCGGCATTGTAGCTGTAAGTAGGACATCCATGCACTATTTTCCTACTAACCAATCGTCAATGTTAGTGCTTAGAAGCGTTGGTCCGTTGAGGCAACAGCTGTGATTGGAAATCGGTATCAGTGCGAATTGCAAATGGCTTCCAATCGAACTGTTTTGGGAAGAAGAGAGAGCAAAATGGGAGAAAATGGACTGCAATGAAGGAAAAGAAGAAAGTGGAATTTCAACGTTGGCAGGGCTAGGAAAGCAGAGTTGGAAAGTTAAGGAGGGGAAGAATAAGAATAAAAACTGAACGAAACGAATAAATAAATAAAAATGAATGAAGGACAAGGGGAAGAAGGGAAAAAACTTTCAGAAGATGTTAAATATAGGAAGAAATGAATGAGAAAGAATTAGAGGTAAATAGGATTGAATGAAAATCAAAAATTGAAAGAGAGGGAAAAGCAAGTAGAGCACAAGAGAACACAAAGAAAGAAAGAAGTAGAAAAAGTAAGGCAAAGAAAAGAGAAAGAATGAAACAACGTGCATAAGAAAGAAAGAAAGAAAGAAGGAAAGAAAAACCTAGAAAAGGTAAGGCAAAAAAAGAGAAAGAAAGAAACAACGTGTATAAGAAAGAAAGAAAGAAAGAAGGAAGGAAAATAGAAAGAAAGGAAAACGTAGAAAAAGTAAGGCAAAGAAAAGAGAAAGAAAGACACAACGTTATAAGAAAGAAAGAAAGAAAGAAAGAAGGAAAGAAAAACGTAGAAAAGGTAAGGCAAAGGAATGAGAAAGAAAGAAACAACGTGTATGAGAAAGAAAGAAAGAAAGAAAGATAGAAAGAAAGAAAATCGTAGAGAAAGTAAGGCAAGGAAAAGAGAAAGGAAAACAACGTCTATAGAAAGAAAGAAAGAAAGAAAGAAGGAAAGAAAAACGTAGAAAAGGTAAGGCAAAGGAATAAGAAAGAAAGAAACAACGTGTATGAGAAAGAAAGAAAGAAAGAAAGAAAGAAAGAAAGAAAGAAAGAAAGAAAGAAAGAAAGAAAGATAGAAAGAAAGAAAGAAATTCGTAGAAAAAGTAAAGCAATGAAAAGAGAAAGAAAAACAACGTGTATGGAAAGAAAGAAAGAAAGAAAGAAAGAAAGAAAGAAAGAAAGAAAGAAAGAAAGAAAGAAAGAAAGAAAGAAAGAAAGGATTGAAGTGAAAGGGAAAGAAAATAGTAATAAAAGTGTAAGAGGAAAAAGGGAAGACGGTCCTAATGAAGCAGAGGGAAGGAAATGGCGGTGAAAAAGACGAAAAAAAAGAGAATGTAAGTAAAAAAAAAAAAGGTTAAAAAGAAAGAGAGGAGTAAAAACAAAAAATTAATTCTAATCATCTGCAAAAATCAAACACAAGATTGCGAGCGAATGAATTAAATATCGAGAACAAGAAACAACTGAGACGGAAGGTGAACTGAAGAAGACAAATGAATGAAACAAAATGGCGTCGCTATTGCTAAATGACCACAGATGTCTTTCAATTCGAGCTTCAGTTGCATTCAACGGTTTGAAACCTTTTCAACATGGCGGCGCATCCAAGCAGATAAGAAATGCAGTGTTTCGAATAGAAGGCTTCATTAAACATTCATCTTGTTTTCTCTTATTTGTTCTTCTTTCTCTCTGTTGTCTTCTTTATTATATTTTCTTTCCTTTCTTTTTTTCCTTCGTTTTTCTTTTCTTTTTTCTTCTTCCTGCCATTTCTTTCCTTCTTTCATTCTTTCTTTCATTCTTTTTCTTATAACATTATTTTTCTTTCTTTCTGTCTTTCTTTCTTTCTTTTCATAACTCTTTTCCTTTTCTTTCTTTCGTTCATTCTTTCTTTCTTTTCATGACTTCTTTCCTGTTTTCTTTTTTCTTCTAATAAATCTTTTTTTTTCTTTCTTTCGTTCGTTCATTCTTTATTTCTTTTTATGATATATTTCTTCCTTTCCCCCTTTTTTATAACTTTTCTTTTTTCTTTCTTTCGTTCATTCTTTCTTCCTTTTTAAGACTTCTTTCCTTCATTCTTTCTTTCTTTATTTTTCTTATAACACTCTTCTTTTTTATTTCCTTCGTTCATTCTTTCTTTCTTTTTATGACTTCATTCTTTTTATTTCTTCATCTTTTCATCACTTCTTTCCTTTATTTCTTTCTTTCTTATCCTATTTTCATTCATTCTCACATCATTCCTTTTTTCCTTCTTTCTCTTTCTATTTCATTTTTTCTTTCTTTCTTCCCCTATTTTCATTCATTCTCGCATCATTCCTTCTTTCCTTCTTTCTCTTTCTATTTCATTTCTTTCTTTCGTATCCTATTTTCATTCATTCTCGCATCTTTCATTCTTTCCTTCTTTCTCATTCTATTTCATTTCTTTCTTTCGTATCCTATTTTCATTCATTCTCGCATCTTTCATTCTTTCCTTCTTTCTCATTCTATTTCATTTCTTTCTTTCGTATCCTATTTTCATTCATTCTCGCATCATTCATTCTTCCGTCTTTTCTTACCCTATTTTGTTTCTTTCGTTCTTTCTTTCGTGTATTTTTCTTTCTTTCTTTCTTTCTTTCTTTCTTTCATTCTTTCTTTCTTTCATTCACTCTTTCATTCTTTCTTTCTTTCTTTCTTTCTTTAATATTTTCCTTTATTTCCTTCTCTTTTCTTTCGTGACACATCCCAGTTTTTATTTTCCCTCAATCCTCTTCGTTTTCATTTTCTCTTAATTTGATAGCTATTTACCAAAGCTAGCTTCGATTAATTGATTGATTCGTATTTTACGGCTTTTACAGTTTATTGAAACCAGAAAATATTTTTAAATTGTACGAATATGTTGGAGATAGCAATGATTTACTGATACATCTTACTAATTAACCCATAACTGGGGAGAATAGGCATATTAATGCCTTTCCCAAGTGTGTTTGTACGTAAGTGAATAGAACGAACTCGACTGGAATTGGAAATTAGCTTTCCGATTTCTAAATTCGCGCCGTTATCCATTATTCCACCCACATATCCAAACTTACACCACCCGGTATTCTCAAGTGGTTACCCATCTAGGTACTGACGGGGTTCGACGTTGCTTTGAACTCACAACAACCCGGATGAATCTGATAGACGCGTTCGCTATCTCGTATTCTAAGGTGAAGCAACCGTTTTGACATTTTACAAAATCGTAAATATGTAATAAATGATCATGAATTAAAGTATGGCCTACTCTGACTAACGTGATTTGGAATAATGTATTTTTTACAATGAGGTTCACCCATTACAAAGCCCAAGAGCTACTCGAGGTAGAGTCTTCAGAGTGAGAGGCAGAGTTTATGGGGATGTAAGGAAAAGAAAACAGTTGACCCTAGACATGAAAAGGTTCAGATTATAGTGATCGGAGAAGCATCCTCTTGGGAGTCAGTTCTACAAATCAGCCCTTCACAGGAAGAAGTTGCTCGAATGGAACTTACATCCTACTAAGGGAATACAAAAAGAATGTGAGTGGTATGGCTGATTTTAGGAAGGTTAGAACTTGTGGCACTAAGAACTGTAGTTCGTCTGAACACTTTCCAAAGAAATAGCGATAGAGCAGCGAGAACTTTGTGACATTTTGTCTGCGAGGAAAGAGGTTGTAGGGTGGAAAATAAAGGATGCATAGACGCTTTTGGAGTCTATGAAGACTGGAAAATGAAGTCCAGACATCTCCTGCCCATATATGGGAACAGTAATTGGCCTGAACTTTTTTTTTTGTAAAGGTTTTTATTGTAATTAAATATTCACCCAATTTAAGGAAAAATCGTTTCGGTCGTTGTACGCTCAGGCCTTCTTCAGGATCTGTCTACATTTCTGAGATGAATGAGAAAGAGGAGGGAGCGACTACTGATTATGATATGTAAGATAGACAACCGTTGAACCTGGGGCTGAGGAGGTTAAGACTGTACTGGTTGGAAAAGCAGCCTCTCAGCAATTTGTTCCACAGTTGCTCTTGCGGAAAAGCAGCGGGATCTTTGCTACATTTTGTCTGTGAGGAAAGAAGTTGTAGGGTGGAAAATAATTCGCCGTCCACAAGGATGCATAGACGCTTTTGGAGTCTATGGAGACATCTCCTGCCCATATATGGCAACAGTAATCGGCCTGAACTGTTTTTTTCTAAAGGTAGAAGATAGCTAGAAGAGTCTGGTACTTAGTGGAGCGGTACAGGGAACGAATCGTATGTACGAGTCCCACTTGAGGTCTGGGTTCAGTTTTTAAGAGTGTACTGGTTGCAAAAGCAGCTTCTCAGCAATTTATTCCACAGTTGCTCATGCGGAAAAGCTGTGCAACGGGGCTTTTTTTTTCTCGGATAGAACAAGGATAAAGTTGGTTCGCCCCTGTGTACATAACATACGAAGTCTTAGCTGTGAAGTTCTGAACTAGCGGAACTACGGAATGTATCTCATTAGAATAACTTCCCTAGAAATAGCGAGTGTGAGGGACTGTAGAATGGGAAATAATTCACCACCTACAAGGCCGTGTAAAAGGGTTCGAACCCTGGAAAGAGAGGAATGCTCATCTCCAGCCCAGATATGGCAAGAGTAACCTATTTTCTGTCTGATCTAATTCTTTAAAGCTAGAGCATGCCAGAAGGAGTCAGATACTTTCTGGAGCGGTACAGAGACCCGACCAGTTTTCCAGCATCTTTAGCGATAGATCGTATATATGAGTTCCATTTGAAGTCTTGGAGGACCTTCAGTAGCAATAGGCGCTCAAAGAAAGAAGCCTCTTTGAGATTACAAACCATTTATCGTGACTGATGGGAATTTAGGATCAATTGAGTAATGATAAAAGTTAATAACTTGGTTCTTGAATATCTGTCTATATTTCTGACATAGTGTAACTATTTGCACTATTTACATCGTTCGGATTGTTGTCCTCATCTTTATTGCCATATTCACGACGTTTCGGCCATTGTACGCACTGGCCTTCTTCAGGAACGGTCTATATTTCTGAAGTGAAATATTGCAACTATGTACACTATTTACATAATTCTGACTGTTGTCCCCGTCTTTATCACCATATTCACAACGTTTCGGCCGTTGTATACTCCGGCCTTCGTCAGGATCTGTCTATATTTATGACATTAACGATTTACACAATTTACATCGTTTGGATTCTTGTCGTCATCTTTACTGTCATATCCACGACGTTTCGGCCGTTGTAAGCTCCGTCCTTCTTCAAGATCTGTCTACATTGCCATATTCCCGACGTCTGACGTTGAGGTCTGCTTTAAGTTTTAGTCCCAACAGACGCTCAGCTCACTATGCCTCCCTGAAGGAACACCCGTTCATAGCGACCGATAGAAATTCAGTGTAAGACCAGCGATGATGGAATGTAACTAGTTTTGATTTTGAGGCATTTAATGTAAGCAGCCCAAAACTTAGCTGTTAAAGCTAGATCATATGAGAGATCAGCTGCCGATCTCTGGTCATCTACAGTTTTGGAAGCGCATCTATATGCCGTTTTATCATCAGCAAAGGTATCCACAAGTGATCAGAGTATGACCTTCTGCAGATCATTTATGTAAAGTAGAAAGAGGGTTGAACCGAGAACCGAGCCTTAGGGGTGGCTGTGTTGATTGCTTGGCCCACGGGGTACGGGCCATTAAAGACAACCTTCAGGGACTTACCCGTTCGGAAGGATTTGATAACTGAAACGATTTTTAACGATTTCATAGCGCTGTATGCCTGTAGGCCAAACCTTGTCAAAGGTCTTTAGAAAATCTTATGCGATCATCCTTGAGATGTTTGGCTTAGTTTATTTTGTTTTACGGCATACCAACCACAATGGGTTATTTAATGCCGACAAAAAAATACCTTTTTTTGCAAAAATGTAGAGCTGGTAATATATATATATATATTTTAAATGTATAGTTTGTTTTGTTTTGTTTAGTGACATATTAATCTCAATGGGTTATTTAATGCTGACAAGATTTTTATTTCTGGTAATATTTTCTTTTTTCAAATATTTATTGCTGATATATATATATATATATATATATATATATATATATATATATATATATATATATATATATATATAATTCATCCACTGATCCCTTATTTTGCTTGGGACAATGGACAATATGGACAATTTTTGTAAATTTTTATTCCCAGTAAACGGAAAAACGTAATAATGCTGGAAAAAATAAATAAAAAAATAATTACATTTTCCTTTTCTATCATATTTAACGAAAGATGTTTAAAATAAATGTTGCTGCCGAAATAGTTATTAATCATATATATATACATATACATATATATATATATATATATATATATATATATATATATATATATACATAAATTTTTTTTTTTTTTTCAAGAAAGACATTCGGATTACTAACACAAAAATAGAGAATGTGTCATATCGAGAATATTTAACATTGAAAAACATAAAGAAATTAATTATTTTTAATAATATGTGGAAATCTCCACCCTTTACCTGAAGACGGTTGCGAGACCAGAAACACGTGTTGTAAAATTATGAAAAATAAAGGATAATATTTTTTTTTAAAACCCACATTACAACCAAAAAAGTTTGCGGTACCTCTCTTCTTTTTAACATACACACTTTTCTCTCGTTGGAACCACTATAACCTCTTCCTTTTATATATATATATATATATATATATATATATATATATATATATATATCAAGAGAGAGGGAGATTAGCATGAAGTGAGAGAAAAAAAGAAAACTGACATAAAGAGAGAGAGAAAGAGAGAGAGAAAGAGAGAGAGAGCGTAGAGTGAGATGTTATATACTATATGAAAGCGAGAAAGGTATTATCAAACGAAAGAAAGAAAGAAAGAAAGAAGGAAATAAAGAAAGAAAGGAAGAAGGAAAGAAAGAAAGAAAGAAAGAAAGAAAGAAAGAAATAAAGAAAGAAAAAGAGCATGATCAAAAAGGATGAGAAAAGAGGAAAGACGAACATAGATAAGTTAGGATATGAAGAGGAGAAAACTTTGTTGCGAAAATCCAGACCCGCAAGTCTGAGGAATTTTCCTTGCATTGCATCGTAGCTGTCTTTTAATCTTGCCGGCCCGAAGTACTTAAATCTTCAGGTCGGGAAGTAATCTGCCTGATTGTCTAATTGTTAAGCAGTCGAGGCTACAATCAATACCATTTTGCTTCGATCTGAAGTCTACGCTAAGCTAAATCCCAAATACACAGAGTGCGCGAACAGACTAACGCAGTTGCGTACGCTTGAACACACGTAGAACAAAGATTGACTCATGCAAATTAGACAGACATATAAAATGCTTAACAAAATACAGACATATCGAAGATACCAAATTTAGCATCTGCACACAAACACGCACGCACAAATATATATATATATATATATATATATATATATATATATATATATATATATATATATATATATATATATATATATATATATTATGATATGGACAAAGTCCGACAATTATTTAAAGACATTCTTATGTTTAACATTCTTTTTATATATACAACTATTTAAGCAAATGCACTGTTTTATAATAAACAGTATTAAATAACATTTACCTGCCTGAATGTAGGAGACATTTAATACTGTTTAAGGTGTGCTATATTTATGGGATAAAGAGCTCAAAATCAGAGATAGAGCGTGTGTAAATATAAAAATGAACATTGAATTCAACCTAAGAGGCGACAGGCTGTTTCATGTTAGACGCAATCGTGAAGCCATATATATATAAAAGTGAACATTGAAGTCAACACTCCGAGGCGACAGGCTGCTTCATGCTACACGCAATCTTCAAGCCATACATATATATATATATATATATATATATATATATATATATATATATATATATATATATATATATATATATAATGGTGAACATTGAAGTCAATACTCAAAGCCGATACGCTGTTTCATGCTAGACGCAATCGTTCATGCTAGATATTGCGTCTAGCATAAAACAGTCTCTCTCTCTCTCTCCATATATATATATATATATATATATATATATATATATGTGTGTGTGTGTGTGTGTGTCAATATATCATTGAAACCGACAGACAAGGTGTTTTTATTTAGTTTTTTATACAATTTCTCATGCAATCTAATAATTTTTTTCTTTTCATATGATAAATTATATAAAAACTGTCCAAATGTTCTTTTTATCCGAGTGCTTTCGGCTATACATATAGCCATTTTCAAGGATTATATTTTAACTGTTAAAATAAGAAATAGTTTGTTGTATGTATGTTTTATAAAATGTTTTAATTTTTCAAAACACGGTCAAGACATTATGTCCATGTTCAAAGTTAATATTATTAACTTTGTTAATAATATTATTATAATAATATTACCAAAGTTAGTATTATTATAGGCCACACTACAACATGTTTGACACGCGAACTCACTCTACACATTTCTGACCATAGATCAATTAGGTCTCATTTGAATATTAATGGAGACCTACCGGACACTATCCGTAACATACTTGTTGACAACACTAATATAATAGCATTATCTACATGCCAAAAGAAAAAGCTAAAAATAATGGAAGCCTTATTAATAAAAACAAAAAAAACAGCCGAGTTCGAATTCCAGTCGAATTCATAACATTCACTTACGTGCTAATAGCGTTGGGAAAATTATGAATCTTCTTCTCCACACCAGCTATAGCCCTGGATGGCAAATGGTCTACCGCAGAAAGAAATGGCAACCTACTGCGGGATAAAATCTGCCTCGTCAGTCATTTATCGAAAGATACATGATTGCCTACGCGTGTATGACGCCTGGCACATCTGATTGACCTCCTACTGGAAAGATAACTTTCAAATGATGAAAATCTTTATTATATAAAAAAACTTACTAACATTTGTTATACATATATATATATATATATATATATATATATATATATATATATATATATATATACAGGGTACGGCTGGTATTTGGGGACATGCATATTTAAGATTAATACTGCTTCCTACTAACTTATAATGCTTTTATTTTTCAGAAATCAAGAATGGAAAACCCTCTGATAACAAATGAAATGAAAAAGGCATGCTGTGATTGTGGCATTAAAGGCTGATCATAGCGATTTGGATATTGCACGTTTTCTCAGAGTTGAAAGAATGGAGGGCTGACCATTTGTACGACCACATCACACCCAACATTTGGCCTCCTAACTCTCCAGATCTCAATCCACTAGACTATTATGTAGGCCACTATCACGCATGGGGTTACAGAAGGGTTGGAGGAAGAGCAGATAGGAGTGGTAAAGGAGAGGATGTGGAGAAAGATAGTGGATCGATCAAGGCAAGGGGGTTACAGAAGATTTGGAGCGAGAGCAGATAGGAATGAAAGGTGAAAGGATGTGGAGAAGGGAAGTGGATAGATCAAGGCAACTGGAGATATCGATTGACGTTACACTTAAATAGTTGGAGATTGTATTTGTCAGGGAAACAGTAATAGGGAAGGGAGTTCCATAGGCGAGATGTGCGAGACATGAAGCTATTGGAGTAGAAGAGACGTCTACATCTGACAGTTTCAACGGTGAAGGGGTGGGAACGGGATGCCAGCCTCGTAGGACGTTTAAATTCATGAGGCCTAGGGACAACCGAAAGCAGCTCCTCGGAGCAATTACCGTGAAAGTAATTGTAAAAAAGGCAGAGCGAGGCAACATCGCGTCTGTGAGAGAGCGACAGTAGACGAGATGACAGATCAGGGCCAATCACATTGCATATCCGTCTCTGATAAACATTTTTTTAAAAATACTTTTTTTTATAAATAAGTTTTATTAAATAAATAAAGAGATAAGTAAAGAAATAATTAAGGTGAAAAAAATATAGAATTTTGAAGATATATAAGCATATACACACATACACACCCACATATATAAACACAACTATATATATATATATATATATATATATATATATATATATATATATATATATATATAACACATGCATATACATACATACACACCCATTTATATAAACATAACGAAATATATATGAATATATATACATATAACACATGCATATACATACATACACGCATACACCAGTACATATATATATATATATATATATATATATATATATATATATATATATATATATGCATTCATACAGATATGAAAATCTAAATCTATAGTTTTACACATGCATACATACACAGGCCCACATATATACAAAGAAATAGTTACACAACAAAACATACACACACACACACACACAGATATATATATATATATATATATATATATATATATATATATATGTATATATATATTCAATTTTATATATATTTATCTATCATTTTTTCACATCTATCTAATTCTGATCTATCTATCTATCTCTGTTTATATATATCTACATATTTATCTCTCTGTTCATATCTATCTATCTATCTATCCATATATATATATATATATATATATTGTCATATGCCACCCATTTTCATTACTTGTTATAATATATTTAAAAATATTTACTCGTTTTAATTCTATCTGTTTGTTTTTTGTTTTGTTTTTTTAAATTCATTAGTAACATCCGAAAAAGATTCGCACCTGAGAGCACGTCTGACATGGACGTCGCTTTTGTCGCTATGGATGTAACTTCAAACCTACAGACTACAAACTTACACCGAAAATACGTTTTCCGAGCTCACCTTGTATTTCTTTATCAGTGAATTTAAAGGAAAAATCGATCCAGCCAACGAAATAAACTTTAAATGTGACCCAGGTCACCGCTGACGTCAAATCTTTAAATCTCCCATTCATATTTGAACCTCAATTCTGTGCGATCCGAAGTTAGATATCGAAACGCGCACACACACTCTCACGCACACACAGCCGTTCATGTGTATACACGAATATACATATCCGAAGATATCGGGTCACACGTGTGGGTTAATGTGTTAGTGACTACGAACGAAGGTGGTCAGAAGATGGTTTGTGTGTGGAATAGTTAAAAGATCGAGATTTACTTTAAAAGTAATGACAATCTTTGAAGATGGCGAACGATATTCAGTCATTCACCTGTACGGACACTAAAGACATGGGAAGTGCCAATATCGTTTCATAGATAACTTTGAAGATATGTCGGGGCGAAATAATCTATCTATCTATCTATCTATCTATCTATCTATCTATCTATCTATCTGTCTATCTGTCTATCTGTCTAGTGGTCTGTGTGAGCGTGTGTGTATGTGTGTATTTGCAACTTCCGGTCTGGAGGAAAGAAGAGTGAGACAGCATTACGTCAAAGAAGGGAAATCGACACATCGATGAGAACAAAGAGTCCTTTATCTGAAATCCTGGTGGATTAAATAATGCCCTCTTAAATGGTTGGATACCTTTTGTTCTATTATAAAGAATATCTCATCTTTATTGCTATGAGTCTCCCTCACTTAATCTCTCTATCTCTCTATCTCTAACTCTCTCGAAATATCCACCTTTCTATATATATATATATATATATATATATATATATATATATATATATATATGATAATATTAGTCATTAATACACACACACACACACACACACATTATATATATATATATATATATATATATATATATATATATATATATATATATATATATATATATATATATATATATATATATATATATATTTAAAATTTCAAGAGAATAGAATCCAGGTAGAACTTAATGCTAAGGACAGAGCAAGAATATAATATAAAAGGCTTAAACACTAATATTCCATGGTTATAATTTATTACATTGGAATCGTAATCACGATCAAACTTATCAGACCTACAAATTCAAAAAGAATATACATTTCTGTTTTCTCTTTTAACCCAGAGATGTGATCTGATGAACTAGGAAAAATATATTTTCTGGGGAAATAAATTATAGTCATGGAACTTTAGGACTGTCTCTTTCGTAAATATTTAACTAATATTTGCTCTGTTGTTACATTGAGCTCTCTGGACTACATCTTCTTTGGAATTATCCAATTCATCAGACCTTCACATTCAAATTTTTGAATTTTTAGGTCTGATGAATTGGATCGTAATTACGATCCCAATGTAATAAATTATAACCATGGAATATTAGTGTTTAATCCTTTTTTATTATATATATAAATATATATATATATATAAAGATATATATATATATATAAAGATATATATTATATATATATATATATATATATATATATATATATATATATATATATATATATATATATATGCACATTTCATTGAATACGACAGTTTTTTACAATTTCTCATGCGATCTAATAATTTTTTTTCAGATGATAAATTATATAAAAATTGTCCGAATGTTTTTTTTATCTGAGCGCTTTCGGCTATACATTTAGCAATTTTCAAGGATTAAATATTTTAACTGTTAAATAAGAAATAGTTTGTTGTATGTATGTTTTATAAAATGTTTTCATTTTTCAAAACACGGTCAAAAACTATGTCCATATTCATAGTTGAGATTATTGTTTTTTTTTGTTTTTATAAATAAAGCTTCCATTATTTTTAGATTTTTTGCATGTAGATGATGCTATTATATTTGTGTTGTCAACAAGTATGTTACGAATAGTGTCCGGTAGGTGTTCATGAATATTTAAATGAGGTCTAATTGAGCTATGTTCAGAAAGATGTAGAGTGAGTCTGCGTGTCAAACATGTTGTAGTGTGGCCTATATAATTATTTACGAATTTAAATTGATCAGGAATACAATTCCTTAATAGACATTTAAATTTTATATAAATAAATAATATTTAAATAATATTTAAATAAATATAATATT
>OZ038498.1:104390243-104392743 GCA_964036315.1 Acanthosepion esculentum | reverse complement strand
ACACCCTTATGGATAATCCGTCTGAATGAAACACCCTTATATATATATATATATATATATATATATATATATATATATATATATATATATATATATATTCGACTATAATATTCGAATATAATTCGAATATAATTTTATTCGGTCGAACTCTCTGCCAGAGAGGAACCCGGACGAGGCTCCGCCGAAGGGCAGAGCCTCGTTCGGGGAGGTTGACCAACCCGATTCCGTTTATACGGGTTCTACGGGCAATTTTTGCCCGAGCCTACGGGCTCGGAAAGCCCACATTAAACCGGCCTTGTGCCACATTTCACACACGTGGGCGTGTTAATGAACATCGTGAGACAGTCAGTCAGAGACAGTGAGTGAGTCAGACAGACAGACAGACAGACAGAGAAAGAGAGAGTGAGTTGAGCAGTCGGCTAGACGATTACTGTAAGACATTGGAATAGTGATACTGGTCGAGACAACATAGTTCTCTCTAACCTAACCTGATTGTTATTACTAACACTTCTACTTCTTTTGTACATATTCTGTTTGTAATATATCTGTGTTATTCCATACCTGTGTCCGAGTTATTCTTCATTGGTTCTACCTTGGACCATCACCGTGCTACAAGGAACCTGGACCATAAGAGTATGTGTGATAAAATAATATTTTAAGTTATGCTAGATTGATGGATTAAAGTGCTCAATATCAGTGAGAGAGCGTATGGGCTGACGATCGCCTTTAAGCATAAAAATGACTGTTGCCTTTGGGCGTTGACTTCATTGTCCATATATATATATATATATATATATATATATATATATATATATATATATATATATATATATATATATATGTATGTATATATATATATATATAATTGTTACTTTCTCTTTTATTCCTTAAACAATCATCAGGACGTCTTTTAAAGCGGCAGTTTTCTTTGTCCACATATCTTTATAAACACACACTTACACACGCATGCATATATATATATATATATATATATATATATTGTCATCCACAGACAGACTGTTTCGCGGTATCACAACTCATCAGTGTGGCTAGACGTCCGGTTGCCTCTGGCTAGAATCGAAAACCGGCTGAATTCGCGTCAGTCGGAAATTTTACCCTGAAGCCATTGGCGCACGGCAGAGAAGAAGGTGAATTCAAGCGTATTTATTTTTAGATAAACACACAGTGACTGAGAGAACTCGATTCGATTTACTGAAGAGTCTTGCATTATTAGCCGTAATAGCCGTAATATATATATATATATATATATATATATATATATATATAGTCGGGTTTCGATCCTAGCTAGCGGCAACTGGACGTCAAGCCACGACAAATCTAAAAATGGACAAAACAGAGTCCGGCGCAGTGATAAAATCTTTGCAAAAGAATCGAATGACACCCAAGATTACATGTTTGGACAGGGTACAGACACTGGCTGGGGATTCCTTTTCCTGTGAAGAAGTTGGATTCCGAATTGAAGTGGTGCAACGTAGAATATGACCCTTGGTCAGGTCGTCCATAATGGTCAACCACTGATGAACGATGCGATGACATTTACTCTATGGTTTTGGATGACAGACATCTTACTGTCCAGCAGATATCTAAGTCTATAGGCATTAGTTCTGGTTAAGTATATGCTATTTTAACTAAGCCTCAATTTCTATCTTTCCCTCTCATGCATACTGGGCTAAACAGTAGCCCCCTCTGCCCTAAGGGTCACAGGTTTGATTCCTGCCGAAGAGCACAAATCACTCAACCACTGATCAACAAGTTGATGCAATTCACCATATGGTTTTGGATGGCAGACGTCTCCCTGTCCAGCAGATAGCTAAGTCTATAGGCATTAGTTCTGGTTAAGTCTATGCTGTTTTAACTAAGCCCCGATTTCTATCTTTCCCTGCCCTTCATACTGGGCTAAACAGTAGCTCTCTCTACCCTAAGGGTCACACGTTCGATTCCTGCCAAATAGCACAAAAACGTCAACCACTAATAAACAAATTGATGCCATTCACCTAAGGTTTTTGGATGACAGACATCTTACTGTCCAGCAGATAGCTAAGCCCTTAGGCATTAGTTTTGGTTAAGTCTATGCTGTTTTAACTGAGATCTTAGGGATGATCAAGCTCTCTGCAAGATGGGCCCCAAGAATTTTGGCACCAAAGCAGAAACTGGAATGGGTTGACATTTCCAGGACAATTCTGATTCGCTTTTAGGCTGACCCTGAGAATTTCCACTCCAGATTAGTAACGCAAGAGCTCACCACTTCGAAAGATTCAAAGCAAAGATTGAAAATACACTATTTCTTCACTCCTGAAGAAGATCAAATAGGCATCAAAATGTTAGTAAAGTGATGCCTTCTCCTTTGTGGGGATTCCAAAGGTATAATCATGATAGGCGACCTGGAAAAAGGAAAAACTATTACTGAACAGGACTATGTACCAGAATTAAGACAACTAAACTGCAATTTGATGTTGAGTGCAAGTGTGTGCTTGCTCCA
>OZ038498.1:104350243-104385243 GCA_964036315.1 Acanthosepion esculentum | reverse complement strand
AGAAAGGAAGAACGAACAAACAACGGAAAATAAGGAAAGAAAAAAAGAACAACGACAAAGAAAAAAGAAAGAAAGAAAAAACAACTAAGAAAGAAAAAAGAAAGAAAGAACAACTAAGAAAGAAAGAAAGAAAGAAAGAATAACGCAGAAGAAAGAAAGAACAACAGAAAAGAAAGAAATAAAGAAAGATAGAAGAATGTGAAATAAAAGAAGAAAGAAAGAAAGACAGAACAATGTGAAAGAAAGAAAGAAAGAAAGAAAGAAAGAAAGAAAGAAATATCCGTTCTCAGTGCCATTTTTTTATTTAGTAAAAGTCCTGGAATATTCAGGCAATTAGATGAAAATAAATAAATATACTTTTTAGTAAATAAACGAAACGTCTAGTCAAATATGAGTCTCCACTAAAAATAATGTTTAATAAAAATCTGTCCGATTAAAAAAATCCATCACTTCTTTATAAATTGCTTTGTTTACCTTCGGTAACGAAATTGTACATCGTCCGGGGTATAACGATAAACTAAAATCCGGCAGCAAGGCCTCTGATCGGGAGACTGGAGGTTTTGAGGAGCGTGGAACCAACTTTTAATTGCTGTTGTTCCCTGGTCTACCCTAACCCTGGGTATTAGCACCTGTTAGGGCTCAAGCTATGAGCAAATAGTGAACCCTCAAAAGGGGGTCAAAACACTATGAACGCGTAGAAATACATTTTTGCCGTGAAGGTACCAGCAGTACATTTTCATATTAAGGGGATTACCATCAATACTCTTAAAAAAAATTAAATTAAAAAAAAATTACCAACAATACATTTTTGTAAAAGAAATTACTATTGCTCCGAAGAAAATTAAATTTCGCCATTAAATGACCCATGAGGATTTGATATGCCATTAAACAAACAAAACAATCAAAAACGAAACTGAGCAAGTATGAAGATTTGGAGAGTCTGAGAAATATTTTCGTTTATAAGGCATTATTCAACATGGTTGGGTTATCGACGCATATCGTGGCCGAGCCAGTTTAACGCGAGAGGTTTTTAACAATCGTTTCTTATGGCAAATTGGATCCAGGTTCGAATCTAGCCGGATGGCGTTTATACTTTTTTTTTTTTTTTTAATAAGATTTCACGGATATTCAAGCCGTTGGGAGTATAGCCGTCCCGTTTATTTATTAAACAGTATATTTATTTATTTTCGTCAACCGGCCTGATTAAGATAGAAAACACTATGCAGAACGAACTGTATGAATTTCAAATTTGCTTGAGTTGGAATTAACGCATCTTTTCTTAGAGTCAACATGTCTAGAGTAATTGGTGGCGACTGACAGCATGCAATAAACAAACGCCTTCTGTGAGCAGACGACGAAAGCAAGAGGTTTAGAATTGCACGGTGTGACGTTAGTTTCCTGATGGACGATGCCATACGTAAATCTATACATACACTAGTCAATACGAACTGTGCAATTCGCAACTGTTAATGAAAAGGTTACACAAGCGGGCGATCTGATTAAAAACACAAACTGTTTGTTTTTTTTTCTTTTTTGTTTTTTTTTGTTTAGCGTTTGTTTTTCCTGGTCTGCTGTTATTGTTTTAAGAGACTCCTTCTATTTTCTACCCTACCTCTAACCCGCTGTTGGTTGAAAAGCTTCGCTTGTTAGGTCTGAGACAAACAAGAGGAGAGAGAAAATGCGAGAAAGGAAATGAGCAGGACAAACATTGATAATTTGGGTAACTTTGGCAAGGCAATTACGACGCATGCGCATAAGTATTTATAGTGGTTTGCATCTATTTAGAGCGAAATACAATTCAATGAATTATGGCGTTAGAAAGAAATACACGTCCGTTTTTATTTTCCCTTTTTTTTTTGTTTTCAAAGTTTTCATTTACATATATTGGATCTCCTTCCAACGTTTATATATACTTCATCCAGAAAGAAATATTCTCAGAAAGAAATTTAGCATTCTAGAGAGATTTCGTTATTTTCCAATCATAGCAGACGATAAAGGCGAGGGTGTGTGTGTCCAAATATTGAATTCACAACTCTCTGAATAAATTCACTTTTTGGATTCGTCAACCAACACATTTATCCACTGAGTCATGTGTCGTTGGGTCCTCACAGCAGTGGGAACAGAAACTTTAGTGTTGAGTTACTAAAGAGAATGACTAAAAGATATCCGACAAAAAAGGCATGGCACGTGGAATTAGAACAATCTACCCGCGTGGGCTAAATAAAGGGTTCGATTCGAAATTCCAACATATATCACCTGAAGAAGGCCGGAGCGTACAACAGCCGAAACGCCGTGAATATGGCAATAAGATAAGGACAACAAACCGAACGATGTAAATAGTGTAAATAATTAGAGTACATCATCTCAGAAATATCAACAGATCCAGAAGAAGGCCGGAGTGTACAACGGCCGAAACGTCGTGAATATGGTAATAAAGAAGAGGACAACAATCCGAACGATATGAATAGTGGAAATAGTTACAGTACATCATATCAGGAATGTTCACTGATCTTTAAGAAGGCTGGAGCGTACAACGGCTGAAACGTCGTGAATATGGCAGTAAATATGAGGACAAGAATCCGAATGATGTAAATTGTGTAAATAGTTATAGTACCTCATCTCAGAAATATAGGCAGATCCTGACGAAGGTCTGAGTGTACAACGACCGAAACGTCGTGAATATAGCAATACAGATGAGGAAAACAATCCGAAAATGCAAAGTGCAAATAGTTACACTATCCCAGAAATATAGACAGATATTCAAGAACCAAGTTAAATTTTATCATTACTCAATTGATCCTAAATTCCCATCAGTCACGATAAATGGTTTGTAATCTCAAAGAGGCTTCTTGCTTTGAGCGCCTATTGCTACTGAAGGTCCCCCAAGACTTCAAATGGAACTCATATATACGGTCCATCGCTAAAGATGCTGGAAAAATGGTCGGGTCTCTGTACCGCTCCAGAAAGTATCTGACTCCTTCTGGCATGCTCTAGCTTTAAAGAATTAGATCAGACAGAAAATAGGTTACTCTTGCCATATCTGGGCTGGAGATGAGCATTCCTCTCTTTCCAGGGTTCGAACCCTTTTACACGGCCTTGTAGGTGGTGAATTATTTCCCATTCTACAGTCCCTCCCACACGCTATTTCTAGGGAAGGTATTCTAATGTTCCGTAGTTCCGCTAGTTCAGAACTTCACAGCTAAGACTCCGTATGTTATGTACACAGGGGCGAACCAACTTTATCCTTGTTCTATCCGAGAAAAAAAAGCCCCGTTGCACAGCTTTTCCCCATGAGCAACTGTGAAACAAATTGCTGAGAAGCTGATTTTCCAACCAGTACACTCTTAAAAACTGAACCCAGACCTCAAATGGGACTCGTACATACGATCGGTTCCCTGTACCGCTCCACTAAGTACCAGACTCCTCTAGCTATCTTCTACCTTTAGAAAAAAAAACAGTTCAGGCCGATTACTGTTGCCATATATGGGCAGGAGATGTCTCCATAGACTCCAAAAGCGTCTATGCATCCTTGTGGACGGCGAATTATTTTCCACCCTACAACCTCTTTCCTCATAGACAAAATGTAGCAAAGATCCCGCTGCTTTTCCGCAAGAGCAACTGTGGAACAAATTGCTGAGAGGCTGCTTTTCCAACCAGTACACTCTTAACGTCCTCAGCCCCAGGTTCAACGGTTGTTTATCATACATATCATAATCAGTAGTCGCTCCCTCCTCTTTCTCATTCATCTCAGAAATGTAGACAGATCCTGAAGAAGGCCGGAGCGTACAACGACCGAAACGTCGTGAATATGGCAATGAAGAAGAGGACAACAATCCGAACGATGTATATAGTGTAAATAGTTACACTACCTCATTAGAAATGTAGACAGATCTTGAAGAAGGCCTGAGCGCACAACGGACGGAACGTCGTGAATACTCTACCTTGAGTGTCATTTTTCCTTAAATTGGGTGAATATTTAATTACAAAAAAAAAAAACAATCAGGAATGCGATGTAAAATCTGCGAAAAAGTAAAAAACATTCCTCGTCCATGAAGACGGCTGCTAAACAAGATGTTCCTTCACAGGGACTAAAATTAGTTATGCAACGATATCTAGAACGATCCTTGCAGGGATATTAACTCCTTAGCTTCTATTATTCAATGAGATGTGGAATTGGCACCGACATCGCCGTTTAGACTCCCAAGAGAACAATTTCGTAGGTGATGGTGATCAATTTTAAATAATATATGAAATATGTATTTGATTGGTGGAAAGGTTTGCATATTTTAAACCTCAACAGAAAAACCGTCTGATGATTCCGTTTGGATATATCAATTATTTTACTTGTATTAGGCATCAATATATATATATATATATATATATATATATATATATATATATATATATATATATATAAAAGTGGACATTAAAGTCAACACTCAAAAGCGACAGGCTGTTTCACGCTAGATGCCTGACGATTGCGTCTCGCATGAAACAGCCTGTCGCCTCTGAGTGTTGATTCAATGTTCACTGTTATATTTTATGCTCTATCTCTGATATTGAGCACTTTATTACATTAATATAGCACATCATAAAACTATATTTCTTCACACACACATACACACACACACACATATATATATATATATATATATATATATATATATATATATATATATATATATATATATATATATATATATATACACTGGGTGTAACAGCAAAATTGTCCGAATCGTTTAACAGAATGGAATAATAGTTCATCCCACAAAATGTTTAAATATCTAGAAAAACAAAAAAAAAAAACACTAAACTAATTGAGTTACTTTTTTCCAGGTTTTCAGATAAGCCATGGTGTCATCATTTGCCGTAGGAATCACTGAAAAACTCTTTGAGTTATTCAGCTAGAAAGAGCACAGATGAAAACTGCTTTGTGTCAACGCCGCTGTCTTTCCAAATGAGCAATGGTGAGAGGAAAAAGATCATTCAGGCATTCAGTATTAATACCAAAATTCATACTCTGGTTTCCATCTTCAAAGACCATTCAAGAACCATCAAGAGCACGGTGAATAAGTTTAAAAAAACAGGAACAGTAGAGAGGAAAACTGGACCAGGATGTCACAATAGCAAGAGGGATCATCTTTTCAACTTAGAGCTAACTACATTGTGATTGCTCAAAGATATATTTAATCATTTTTAAGTTAAATCATTAATCTGAAAATTAGACAATTTTGCTGTTACACGATTTGGAGAATTTTGGTGCTACATCCGGTATACATGCATATATATATATATATATATATATATATATATATATATATATATATATATATATATATTCACCACTAATATATATATAATATTAGTGGTCAATATATATATATATATATATATATATATATTCACCACTAATATTATCAATATATTTATATATATATATATATATATATTGATAATATAATGGTCTATATATATATATATATATATATATATATATTGATAATATTAGTGGTCAATATATATATATATATATACATTAATATATATATATATATATATATATATATATATATATATATATATATACATAACAAGAGGATAGAAACCAGGTAGAACTCACTGTCCAGGACAGATTAAGAGTATAATATAAAATGCTCAAACGCTAATATTCCATGATTATAATTTATTACATTGGAATCGTAATCACGATCCAATTCATCACCCCTATATATATATATATATATATATATATATATATATATATATATATATATATATATGTATATATATATGTATATATATATATATATATATATATATATATATATATATATTATTATTATTATTATTATTATTATTATTATTATTATTATTAAATATAGCAGACAATGAATGTCTACTATGTCTGATTATGAGCCGTTCTAATGTCCGAATTATCGTCTGCTTTAATTTCAGTTAAAAATAAAAAATTATTTTGATGTAAAACATGACCATGTACATAATATTAGACTGATATTAATTGATAACACAACAATACTCACGCATACACCTAGTAAAAAGAACCTTCAGATATTGGAGGCCATCGACATTAAAACGAAGCAACCCACGCTCAATAAAATTACATTTCAAACTAGTCACAACACATTACAATGCATCTAGACATTGGTTCTGTTTTTATACTTCAGTCTATCACGTGGTATGACGTCATAGAACCGCATCTTGAACTTACGATCCGTGTCTGCTATTCCGCGACCGTTATCGTCGCATAACAATTTTCTATGTCAAAAAATCCGAAAATTGACAATCGTTAGTTACTACCAATTCTATTCAGAAAATAATTACTAATACTTGATTAATAGTTGGACAGAATGTATATAAAGATTATTTTGTATCAGTGGCATACTGTTGAATATCAAAAACTGATACACCTGACGTCAATTTGGACTGTTTCAAACATTCAGCTCTCCAAAACAGCAGTATGTAACTGAATGAATATTGCCTTCTATACTAATATCTCGTAATGTCTGAGAATGTCTCGTAATATCTCGTAATGTCTGAGAATGTCTCGTAATGTGTAAGAATATCTCATAATATCTCGTAATGTGTGAGAATATCTCGTAATATCTCGTAATGTCTGAGAATATCTCGTAATATCTCGTAATGTCTGAGAGTATCTCGTAATCTCTCGTAATGTCTGAGATGATTAAAAGCATTTGAACGAAAACAAACGAACAAACACGAGCCTTCGGAGACTTTATCTACATTTTTGATCCATCTTATTCGAAAATCGGAAAAACACAATCAGAATTGAAACAGAAAAAACTTGTCGGTTGAGTTTAAGAAAACTTGTTTGGAGATACCTATCTTTTTTTCTTTTACTATTTTTTTTAAATTGGTATCACCCCAAGCAAGGAAGTACAGCCTCTAACACACAGGAGGTTACAGGGTGTGGAGGAATTATGAACAGAAACATTAGGAATGAGTAGAATGAGAAAAGGGCAATCACGGGGGCTATCGATTTATCTATTCCTGTCTCTTCATATCTATCTCTATCTCTCTCTCTCTCTCTCTCTCTATATATATATATATATATATATATATATATATATATATATATATATATATATATATATATATATATATCGTCCTGTTCATATCTATTTATCTATCTACTAATCTATCTATATATCTATCACAATCTCTTCATATCTATCTACCTATCTATCTATCACAATCTATCTATCTATCTATCTATCTCGTTCTGGTCATATCTATCACAATCTCTTCATATCTATCCATCTATCTATTTGTTATATACATACATACATACATACATACATACATATATATATATATATATATATATATATATATATATATATATATATATATATATATAAGAGTAAAAAGACGTGTTAAAGTTCCTGAATGGATGAAACAAATCGACTAAATATAGTTTTCCTCTTGTCGGTTTATTCATTTTGTTTGTCCGAAGAGCTTTCAGCCATTTCTTTCTTTCAAGGTGTGTTGGGGGGGGGGGCATCAGTTTACATCTTAAACAGATAAACATAAAAAGAAATTAAAAACACTTAAAAATAAACCCTTTAATAACGGCTAAACAATGATATAATATATATATATATATATATATATATATATATTCATTCAAGAATGTTTAATTAAATGATATAGATATATTATGTCTACTTATTTTTATAATAATCCTTTCTAGTTCCCTATTATCTTCTTGATGTTAAGTTGAAATTCACCAAGGAAGACGACGTATTTTTTTGTTAGCCCAATTACTTACCTAACTCCCTTCACTCCTCACTGGTTAATTGCGAAGAAAAATTTAATGAAGCTGTAATCGTTGTGATGTTGATTTTTGTAAGCACACGTGAACCTACTCTGTAATAATTATTTCAAAATTAACCACTACAGCTACGATGATTTTTTGTAAACATTCTGCTAGCATGCAAGCGAGATAACCAATGATGATATATTGCAACATCGTGTTAAATGTTAGTCAACTCTAATGCATTTTAAAACATTTCTACTACACTCGTAATAAATTTTGTTCAGTGTTGGTTGGTTGCTTTTCATATATATGTTAGTTTTACAACGACGACGTTGACGAGAAGGTTTACGTTTCATTTGAATGAGCATAGTTCAATCTCAGAACATTTAAAGAAACCTATTCACAGTTGAGGCAGATGTTACTAGAAAATAAATTAGTACTTCATCAAAATAGTTATGAGTAAAAACCTAAACTTCTGGAAACCCTTTATATAACAGAATTGCGGCCAAAAGTAAAGTCAACTATGAATTTAGGAACAACGTTCTTAAATGTTTCTAGCAGCCAAGATTTATATAAAAATACAAAATTAAAATAATATAATTAAAAAATCTTATTTTTAAAATTACAAAAGTTACCTCCCTTGCATTACAGAGAGAACTATTTTGAATTTGAAACGCTGTAAACGTACAGTGAAAAAATATTTTGAATTTATGGAGCTACCGTATGCACATCCACAGATATTTTAACCCCTTGAAGATGGTCTCAGAGGAAATTGAAAATAGTTGGAAAATAAAATTCATTTGAAAGAAAATTTTAGTATTTTTCTTGATCAGATTTCTACAGCCACCAAGAAAAGCAAAATGAATAGACATAATACGCCTAAATTATTTAACCAAAACTGCTTGAATGAAAATATGCTGCATATATATATATATATATATATATATATATATATATATATATATATATATATATATATATTAAAGTACTTGTAAATATAGAATCTTAGAACTTCACACACGTCAACTTAGAAGATTACATATATATGTATGTCTATGTATACGCGTAAACAATTTCACATCGACCGACGAAGACAGCTTCAAGCACACACACACACAAGCATATATATATATATATATATATATATATATATATATATATATATATATATATATATATATATATATATATAATCTTTGCTTTTAATGTTGTTTAATCATTTCAAAATAGTTTTTATAATGCTGATATATTTTGGGAAGTAACACGTTCCTGTCTTTAACCACACATTCACTAAACGGATTTTCCATGAGGAATTATTTCAAATTAAAGCTTTTTATTTATTCTTGCAATCTTCAGACGAAAAAGAAAAAAATAGTCGCCGGCTGTAAATTAAATTCTCGCAATTGTTTACGCCATATGTTTTTCTCTTTCCAACAACGATTTTTCTTTTCTTCTTTCTGTTTTTTCCCTTTTCTTCTTCTTCTTCTTCTTCTTCTTCTTCTTCTTCTTCTTCTTCTTCTTCTTCTTCTTCTTCTTCTTCTTCTTTTTTCTTCACGAGTCCACAAAAACTAATCGTCCACATCTTTACGCTTATATCTTTTCAAAACTAGATTCATTTACTAGTATGACGAAGAGTAAAGATCAAGTTAGTTAAAAGACAAAAACTAAATGACTAATTCTGTGTTCGAAACTTTATTCACGCACTATGGATTTTTACCAAATTTTATTGCAGTTCCAGATTTAAAGATATAATATATCGTAATGAGTACTCTCTTGAAGAATGACATAAAATCTAAAATGAAAAAAAAACAATCATCCACGTATACTTGTTGGTCGTTTTTGCTGGTTGTTTTTGTTTAGGGGCATATCAACACTTCTATGGGTCATTTAATATCGAAATCTAGATATTTTGAACACAATTTTATGGCTTCAACTATAGATATTTTGTTATATTTTTCACTTTCAAGGAAAGAAGTATGTTTTTAAATACCGTATATACTCGCGTATCATGCGACTTTGAAGATCTAATTTTGGAGCTAATTTTAAGAGGGTCGCATCATACACGAGATTTAAATTTAGCGTATGTACTGCTGGGCCTAAGGAGGCACGGTAGAGTAATAGATAGCGGCTCGGATTGAGGAATCGGAGAGCCGAGTTCGAATTGTGGACACGAGGAAGAAGAAGAAGAAGAAGAAGAAGAAGAAGAAGAAGAAGATGAAAGAATTCGAATTCCAGTCGAATCCATTACATTCACTTACGTGCTAATACCCTAGGGAAAGGTATGAATTCTCTTCGTCTCCCCACAGCTATGGGTAAATAGCAGGACAGACCGGGTTCTATAGCCTTGGATGGCTACTGTCCTACTGCAGATAGAAATGGCAACGTACTGCGGGAAAAAATCTGCCCCGTCAGTCATGTATCGGAAGATACATGATCGCTTAAGCGTGTATCACGCATGGCACATCATATATATATATATATATATATATATATATATATATATATATATATATATATATATATATATTATAAGCGCTACGAAGCGCGTTATAACACTATATATATATATAGTTAAACGATTTATAATGTTGTATAATTTTATATATCAAAAAGCAGTATTTAGAGAAATATGACAAGCTGGAAAGGTATTTATTTTTGTGACGTGTTTCCAAATTTTTCATATTTCTCTCTGTGTGTGTGTGTGTGTGTGTGTGTGTGTGTGTGTGTGTGTGTGTGTGTGTGTGTGTGTGTGTGTGTGTGTGTACATATATATACAGCGAAGGAGAGAAATATGACAAACTGTGACCTAAACAATCTCATTATATATATATATATATATATATATATATATATATATATATATATATATAACACTAACGTCGAGAATGTTTGCCACACATATTTAAATAGTATCTGTTACTTCGTTATACATGACGCGTATCTAACCAATAAGAAATAGCTTTTTATCATTTGTTATCATTTCCATCTTGATCTCTGACGAAGCTTTATATATATATATATATATATATATATATATATATATATATATATATATATACATATATATATATATATATATATATATATATATATATATATATATATATATATATATATATAGTAGTATTAGTAAACCATAAAATCCAAAATTATCTCATATGGAGTATAGATCTATGTCAACGCACGAAAACTTCGTCAGTCATATTCAACCCCGGTATACAGTTTGAGTTCCTGTCGGAATTAGAAATTTACGGTTACAGCATTGATTCAGAATTTATCCATTTCAATGTTTCAGAAGAAAGGCACGAGCCAGTGATCAGGGACGGTTTTAGAAGGTATTAGCCTTAAAGGGTTCCTCTCTTAGTTTCGAAATTTATACTTCATTCTTCATATATATAATATATATAATATTGCATTTAGGCAGCGATCCTTCTATTATACATGTTTCGTTAAAGACAACTGACAAGGTACTGCGATTAAGCTTTTATTTAATTTTTCTTGTGTTTTTCAAGTGTTTCTTTTCTGGACAAAAAGTGTACAAAAAAACTGGCCAAAGGTTTTGCATATCCAAGCGGCTTCTGCTATTCTTTTCACGATCAGCACATTGTCCATATGTATGTATATATATATATATATATATATATATATATATATATATATATATATATATATATATACCCGTCTCCTTATATATATATATATATTTTTATATATATATATATATATATATATATACATATATATATATATATGTTTACCCGTGTCCTTATATATATATATATATATATATATATATATATATATATATATATATATATATATATATTTATATATATATATATATATATATATATATATATACATATATATATATATATAAATATATATATATATATGTATACCCGTGTCCTTATATATATATATATATATATATATATATATATATATATATATATATATATATATATATATATATACATATATATAGAGAGAGAGATATACATATATATATATATGCATATATATATATAATATGGATAAAACAACTGAAAAGTTGCAAATTAAAAGAAAAAAATTGGGTGCTTTTTTGTGAAAGTATTTATTTATATGTTTTTATATATTTGATATTTTAGACCACCTCGGTCCTTCCTCAGAAATTAATTGAATTACTGTATTTGGGAGTTTGTTTTTACAAGTAGCGTCCGTCGCAAGACGCGGACGTCACGTGATGTGGAATGCAACTGTGTTTGAATTTTTTAACGTAAATCTAACGATAATATTTTAGATCTTGTTTAAAAAGTTTTTTTTTAACTATATCTAAAGAAATTTTTTAACTATTGAAATATTTATACAGATTTAAAATACCCAAGTCTTTGTTTAACCCTAGTTTATATGTGTCTAATTTTAAAATCCAGTATTTCTCTTTCTTTCTTCGTGTGTATGATGTATATATATATATATATATATATATATATATATATATATATATATATATATATATATATATATGGGAAAGGTTGAACATAAGAACAAGAAATGGTCATGGAATGATTGGCAAATGAAGTTTAGGAAAAAATATTTATTCTTGATTTGCTGGTAGCAATCCATTACAAATGCTTATAAAAGTTTCAAGATCGAAGCCATCTGAATGGTTCCAGTCCGAAAACAAAACCCGATGACTTTTCAATCGATTCTCCTGCCACTATGAGGCATCAGGCCATGATGTCCTCTTAAGACATGGCTGTTTACGAAGAGGGCAATAATTCGCAAATCCTATTGTCTGGGTATTTCTTCTTCTTCCTAACGTCGGTATAGATTGAAATTTTAATGTCTAATTTTTTAAATTATTTTCCATATTTATTTGTGAATATTTAACATTAACATTTTTCTCGTCTTATAAACATCTCCGAAATGATGTCTTTGTTATCTGTTTTGTCTCAAGTAAAGTATGTCTTCTTTTTCACAATTTTGAAATTGTTTTGAAAGCGGAAAGAAAAGCTTGAATCTCAGCCAACATTTTTCCACTGTTATTAACATGTTATTATTAAATCCATTTGCTTATCCGTGCAATTAATGGCGTTTCTCCATATCCACCACTCCAGGAATATCGCCTTCTCAACAATTATTTGCATAAATTCACATATAACTAAAACTATTTGGAAAAGGACGGCATGAATAAAAACAAAAGAAAAACTTATCTTAGTGAACGCGTTTGGTCTTCTCAGTTCAACAACAACATCGATATAAATACAGAATGTCACACTTATTAAAAGAGAAAGTAACTGACATAGACGGGAAATTCTTGAAAGTGTGACTATTGAATTTTACCAAATGATAAATTATCGTTCCGTTTATATATAATATATATAATATATTGCACATATATCTTTATATATACACTTTTCATATATATATATATATATATATATATATATATATATATATATATATATATATATATATATATATATGAAATGGACAAAGTCCGACAATTATCAATATTTAAGTAAATGCTCTGTTTAAATGTTATTTAATACTGTTTATTATAAACAGAGTATTTCCTTAAATATTTGTATCTATAAAAAGAATGTATAAACATAAATATGTCTTAAAATAATTGTCCGACTTTGTCTATTTCATAATGTTTGACGTCATTTGTTTACATTTGGATACGCATCGAGCAGATATGAATGTACATGAGAGAATCATGGAAGATTATAGTTTAAAAACAGTAAAATCGACATTGCTAAACGAACGCTCCTCTGTGGCCGAAACTGTTAAAGCACGTCAGGCTAAATGGCGGTCCCGTATAGGATACAGGTTCGATTCCTATCGGAGGACGAATATTTTCTATGAAAATTTCTCGGACGTTCAGGCCGGTAAATGTCGTTAATACTGTTTATTATAAAACAGAGCATTCACTTAAATATTTATATCTATAAAAACAATGTATAAACATAAAAATGTCTTACAAATATATATATATTTTACAGCAAAAAAAAACCCTCAACATAGAGGATAGTCTATTTCAAGGTAATTTTTGTTTTTTTGCTGTAAAAAATACATCTGCTCTGTTATAATAAATACATCGAGCTCTCTGTGGATCAGTTTTAATAATTAATATTACTGGGATCCACTCAAATGATATACCAACGGATCGATTACCTGTACTATATATATATATATATATATATATATATATATATATATATATATATATATATATAAAGAGAGAGAGAGAGAGAGGGGGGGAGGGCAACCGGACGTCTAGCCACACGGATGAGCTGTGATACAGCGTAACAGTCTGTCTGTGAATAACAATATATATGCGCCTGAAAAATTATGTCGGCTGAGCTCTTAGAGTAGAAAGGGTTTGTTTTTTTGTTGTGTTTTTTTTTTATTTCGCCCCAAGCATGGCGTGAGTGCCTCTAGCACACATGGGGTTACAGAAAGTGGGAGCAAGAGTAAAGAGGCGTGAAAGAGGAAAGGGTGAAGAGAAAGACGAGTAATTGGATAAAGGCACCGGAAGATGTCGATTGACATTACATTTTAATATTTGAAGACTATAACTGTCAGGGAAGTAAATTTCCACAGGCGAGAAGTGCGAGACATGAAGCTGTTGGAGTAGAAGAGATGGCTACATTTAATCGTTTCGACAGTGAAAGGGTGGGACCGAGTTGCTGACCTAGTAACACGCTTAAATTCATGCAGTTTGGCAACCAGCGAAAATAGCTCGTCGGAGCAGTGAAAGTATTTATAGAAAAGACAGAGGGAAGCCACGGCACGTCTGCGATAAAGTGATTGTTGAGATGCCCATCACATTCCATAGATGTCCTTGGATTTTGTCTAGGATCCCGACATGAACAGCAGGGGCTCTCGACCATATATGGCAGCAGTATTCCATGCAAGGGCGAATAGTTGATTTATAGATCTGAATGATAGACTCAGGCGAGAAAAACCTTCTGGCGTGACACAGAGAACCAGTTTTCCTTGCGGTTGATGAAGCTATTGATTCAATATATTTCTTCTATCTTAGGTCAGCGGCAGCGTGAGACGAAGCAGGCGCAGAGAGACGCTTTCGTAGAGTTGGGCATCAGCCATTTTGATAGGAGGCAGGGATGGTTCTCTCTGGTGGGTAAATGAGAGCAATTTCGTTTTTGAGGCATTAAAGGTTACAAGCCAGTTCCTGCCCCAGTCAACCGCAGATCGAAGGGTCTTTTCGAGACTAACGCCCAGGTTAGTTTTGTCAGCGATACCAAATTTGCTCTTCGAGGCGGGGTTAAATAGTAGTGTCGTCAGCATCGAGGCTTACTTGGGAACTGA
Organism: Acanthosepion esculentum; assembly: GCA_964036315.1. Lineage (NCBI taxonomy): Eukaryota > Metazoa > Mollusca > Cephalopoda > Sepiida > Sepiidae > Acanthosepion > Acanthosepion esculentum. Next base: position 104,370,122 of record OZ038498.1, on the reverse strand, counting down.
GGACATTAGGAAGATCGTTTTATTCGGTCATTTCAAATTAGCAGACAATTAACATTACTCGGGAAACGAAATCGTCAACCCCCACCGACGACACAGTCATCTCTGACAAAAAAAACAAAAACAAATCACGCACTTGCTTTCTCTCTCATAAACTCTCTGTCTATTCATTTCATGTCGAAAGCACGGATGTTTCGCACATGTGTACACATACAGTGACGAGCATGCGCATGAATAAGCCAGACATATGCAGCAGATTTGAAATATATCATTTCGTCTTCTGTCTTCCGCCATTTTCACGTTCTTTGTCTCGCTAAGGCAGCAGATGGTCAGATTTCAATTATATGTAGCTGGCCTTAATATTAATGCCACAAGGTTGTACAGTTAGATAGAGAGATAGATATGAACAGACTGATATAGCTAGCTAGATAGCTAGCTAGCTAGCTAGCTAGATAGATAGATAGATAGATACATGCATGCATACGTACATACATACATACATACACACATACGAACAGACTGAGATAGATAGATAGATAGATATGAACAGACTGATATAACTAGCTAGCTAGCTAGCTAGATAGATAGATATGAACAGACTGTTATAGCTAGCTAGCTAGATAGATAGATAGATATGAACAGACTGATATAGCTAGCTAGATACATACGAACAGACTGAGATAGATAGATAGCTAGATAGCTAGATACATAGATAGATACATACATACATACATACATACATCCGAACAGACTGAGATAGATAGATCGATAGATAGATAGATAGATAGATAGATAGATAGATAGATAGAAAGAAAGAAAGAAAGAAAGAAAGAAACAGACTGATATAGATACGAACGGACTGACATAGTTATATAAGTGTCTAGATAGATGGAAAGATAGATAGATAGGAACAGACTGAGATAGATAGATACATAGTAAACGGTTATATGACGGTTCCGTGAAGTATCCAGGTTCAATTCCTGTCGGAGGAGAACTATTTTCTATGAAATTTCTCAGACATCTAGCCCGGTAAATGTTATTTAGTACTGTTTATTATAAACACAGCATTTACTTAAATATTTGTATCTATAAAGAAAATGTATGAACATAAAAATATCTCAATATATATATATATATATATATATATATATATATATATATATATATATATATATATATATATATATATATATATATATATATATATATATAACTATTAATCATGAGTAGTTTGTGCAGCTTAATTCTACCGATTGAGGAAGCACTGATTGCCTGGAAACTAAAATGTAAATAATCCATTGCAAATGGTGAAAAAGGGATTGACAGTGTTCCAGAATTAATCTCAAGTGACGGATTATCTATGTCACGTTGCTAATACAATCACAAGACGATATTGTTTTGGGCGGTGGGGTCAGTATATTCTGACGTTGACCTCTGAAGGTCATGATTAATGGAATCATTTGCACCTTGTTGCTTGTTCCTCAAATTTTTCCGGTGCTCTTTCCGTTCCTTCATTTTTGTTTCACTGGAAATGGCTCATCAAACGTCTACCTCTGTCTTTTTGCCTCTGTCTCTTTGTCTATGTCTCCCGCCTCCGCTTCATTCCAAACGAGTTAAATACATCATTGCACATCTGACGCCCTACAGGTTCTCACATCACTCTCTCTGTTACTCTTGGTCTTAAAGATTTGACGGGGACTTAACTGTTTTCAATTTGGTTGATTACGACTATTTACTTAATGGATTGTTTTCTCGTCTGGTCTATTGGATATTGACCTAAAGTCCGCCAAGAATTTGGGGTTTACAAAAAAAAAAAAAAAAAGGAAATGAAAGAAAAAAATACGTGTGGTTAACTTGTAAACGTTTCCTTTGGGTATCTGCCCAGAATTGGCTTCTTTTTTTCCTGTGAATGGTCTCACTTCTTACTTCCATTTTTATTTGGTGAGGAACGTGGGAAGTGTCGGGCATAATGTATAAATGATTTCTCTGGAAAGGCGGGAAGAAAAGATGACATGTCAGAAAATGCCTTGGCTTTTCATTGCTCTTTTTGCAATCACATCTTAAATGGAGAGTGAGTCTTTCAATCGCCAATATGGCTAGCAATTCCAGAACCAAATTCAAAGTTGAATAAATGCCAATTCTTTAGTTTGTCTATTGGCTATGTGGGGGTAGGTAAGGCCGATTTTGGAAACGTGATATTGCACTCAATTTGAAATTTGGAGTTGGATAAATAAAGACAAAATATTTTTTTCTAAATCGTTACCGTTTTTTAGGAAAGAAGTTTAAAAATTAACTTTAGGTTGAAAATCATAGCGTGGGAATTTCATTCCGGTGACCAGTGAAAGGCCTAGAGCACAGCCTTATAAAATTGATAATTTACTGAAGCTTTACAAATTTTATATGGACAAGATACTTGACACAAACACACCAAATAAGAGCTTCATTTAATTCAAAGGGAAATGATACCGAACAATTTAGTTATTGTTCTGGTCCAGGTTAGGACCAAGGAAGAACAACACGAACACAAGAGTAGAAATAACGAAGATATATTACACGGAATAATAATACAAGATGTGGAAGGTGTTAGTATGACTGTCAGTCTGGTTTGGAATGAACTACTATCGGCTCGACTCGATTCGTCTCTCTCTCTTGAGAGGCGTAGTATACATAGTGTTAGGAAGAGTTCATTCTGTAGTTATAGGTAAGGACCCATAACAATTATATTATGATGTAATATGTTATAAAGTGCAGTAGCTTTCATATATATATATATATATATATATATATATATATATATATATATATATATATATATATATATATATATGAGTAACTGATTTGGGGATTTAGGCTAATTTTATAGTAATTCGTCGAGCTGAAAATCCTCAACACTGGACGGCCGTTTCGTCCTATCTGGGACTCATCAGCAGTGCGCATCCACTACCGAGAATCGAACCCGGATCGCTTCGATACAACGCGAACGTCATACCAACTGTACCACAGGACTCGGTGACGAAAAGACATGAACTAAACTCAATTCTCGGTAGTACTGCTGATGAGTCCCAGACAGGACGAAACGGCCGTCCAGTGCTTTCTGCATTCTGTTGAGGATTCTAAGCTCGACGAATTAATATATATATATATATATATATATATAACGTAAATCATTCATACGAAAAACAAATAATGAAGTTAATTATATGCCAAGAATCACTCTTGCAAACAATATTTAATAATAAAATAGAATCAACCTCGAATCCGTTAATGAATGGTATGATCCTTGTTTATAAATTCCGGTTTTATCAGGTCTTATTTTTGCTACTAGCTCGGCTTTCAGTCGTTTCATACGACCATCATCAGGTAGACATTTAAGTAAGTTTTCTTTAAAATCCAGGTAATAATGAGACATCGAAAGATAGTGAAGACCGAAAGAGGTGTTTTTAGAAATGTGATATTGATTTACGTTATATAAATTGAACACGCACTACATAATTGATATATATATATATATATATATATATATATATATATATATATATATATATATATATAAGCTTCATATATATGGAAAGGCGTCAGCTCATGTAAAATATGCAGGTCAATAGTTTCGATTATATTATGATGTAATATTTTATTCAGTGCTGTAGTTTTAGTTTGATTTTTAATAAACAATGCAAACTTAAAACATTTTGTCTTATCATTTTTGACCAGAAGTATTATATACACTTTTATCTATTTTTTGTTTTTATTAATTATGAACTAACAAATCTTATTCATTGACTAGCCTTTTTTGTAATCTTTTACAATGTTTTAAAAGTTTTTACTTATCAAATACAGTAAAAAAAAAAACTGCATATTTTCCTTGAGGAGATTCATAACTAAAATTCTGGTTCGAATATATTTTCCATTCAATTCATCTACTACAAAATATATCAACTTTATTTGGATTTATTCTTGAAAAAGTCAAATTTCGAAGTCAGTCTGTAAGCAAAAATCTGTGGAAACTCGGTATTTCTGTACAGTTTTTTTCGGACAATCTTTGAAACTAAATACTCAAAAGTTGGTAAAAGTTATAAAGCTAGATTTGGGTAATAATATGCAGCACATGAAATTCCAGCGTACACACCGTGTGTAATGTTGATTATGAAAGTGAAAGATCGACCTCTCAACGTAATAGCGAAGCAATTATCTGCGCTGATTAACGAGTCGAGTTCAAAATCGTTTTGCGTTTACTTTCTCTTAAATGGTCATAAGAATGGCACAATTCCATCTGTTCATTTTCTTAAACTATGAGCTAAACGGCAGGAGGCATTGGATTCTCTAGGCTTGGTTGGCGGCCAGTATAGTTGAAAGAAAGTTCATAAAAAAAGAAGGCAATGGAAAACCACTTCAGCATCTTACTCAAGAAGTTATGGCAATTCCAAGATTAAAAGAAAAGGTTGATGTGGAGAGCCATATCCAGAATGATGGTAAGAGTTTGTTGGAAACAGTCAACAGGTAGCACTTAAATCGGAACACAGAGATTGAACTCTGTTAAAGGAATACATACACAAACACACGATAAACACACATACACACACACATCTATATATATATATATATATATATATATATATATATATATATATATATACCATAAGAAATGGATTAAATCCGACAAGTATTTTAATAAAATTTCTGTCTATTCTCGAACTTCAGGCCGAAAATGGAATTAATATTGTTTAATTAAAAACAGATCATTAACTCAAATAAGTTGACTCCATAAAAATAACGTATAAAAGTATAAAACATTTTGTCTTATAATTTTTGACCAGAAGTATTATGGTGTTATATACACTTTTTATCTATTTTTTGTTTTAATTAATTATTATCTAATAAATTAAATAATAAATGTTCAAACGGTGGAAAAGTGTTAGATAGATATGCACAAACTGTGATATATATATATATATATATATATATATATATATATATATATATATATATATATATATATATATATATATATATATATAGATAGATAGATAGATAGATAGATAGATAGATCTGAGTATTATAATAATTTAAACGATATGAATTTAAATAATTAATTCTAATACTATACGCAACATTAATAAAACTAAAAATCAATATATATATATATATATATATATATATATATATATATATATATATATATACTTCTGAGTAATTTAACGTTATATTTTGGCGGATAAACGTGTTTAGTTAGACGCTCTCTCTCTCTCTCTCTATATATATATATATATATATATATATATATATATAGAGAGAGAGAGAGAGAGAGAGAGAGTTAGAGAGAGAAATAGATAGATAGATGTGAGCAGTGTTAGATATGACGTTAAATTACTCAGAAGTATATATATATATATATATATATATATATATATATATATATTGATTTTTATTTTATTAATGTTGCCTATAATATTAGAATTAATTATTTAAATTCATATTGTTTAAAATATTATCATACTCATATCTGTCTATCTCAGTCTGTTCACTATCTATCTATCTATCTATCTATCTATCTAACTGTCTGTCTGTCTATCTATCTATCTATCTATCTATCTTCTTACCTACCTACTTGTCTATTTCTATCTATCCAATTTCATTCTGTTCATAATCTATCTATCTATCTATCTAATCCAGTCTATCCATTAATTATCTATCTATCTCTTTCTCTCTCTCTCTCCATATATATATATATATATATATATATATATATATATATATATATATATATATATATATACATATATATATATATATATATATATTTATACAGGATGTTCAAAATGTCAGGCAACAATTGCCAGAAAACATAGACTTTTGAAAAAGCAACCAGGAAAAATTTGTATGACATCATCTTCCATAATTCGATCAATAAAATTTCTTAATAATATATTGTCCCATACATAAACAAGATTCTATTTGGAGCACCATGTGTATATATATATATATATATATATATATATATATATATATATATATATATAACGTAAATCATTCAAACGAAAAACAAATACTGAAATACTAGTTATATGTCGAGAATCATTCTCACAAACAATATTTACTAATAAAATACAACCAACTTCGAATCCGTTAATGAATGGTGTGATCCTTATTCATAAATTCCGGGTTTATCAGGTCTTATTTTTTCTACGAGCCGTATGTATGTATGTATGTATGTATGTATGTATATGGGGTGTATTTCTGTATGTGTATGTGTGATTAAATGACTTATATGAAATATCCGAACAAAATATATAAGACGGAATATATGAAATCCAGTTATACCTCATGCCATTTTAAATATATATATATATGTGTGTGTGTGTGACATAGATTAGATATCCAAAACACCTCACTCAAATGAGGTAATTATGGATTTCTAATCTGTATAATTTATTTGCTCTGTTATAATAAATACATTGAGCTCTTTTTGTGGATCAGTTTTAATATTTTTATATTATTAGGATTCACTTTCATTATATACCAATGGATTATTACCTCTCTCTCTCTCTCTCTCTCTCTCTCTATATATATATATATATATATATATATATATATATATATATATATATATATATATATATATATATATATATAGGTAACTATACTCGTGTGGAAAAACCTTCGAACTCTTGATTTAACAACAGCCAAATCAATCACGAAGGAAAAAAAGGTTTTAAAAAAAGAAAGAGCCAGGAACATGAAAGTCTGTCGAAAATAATCGCACAGATACAGGTTCAAGGCCCAAAGAAAAAACCCCGATACGAGTAAACAACTAACTAAAGAGCTCAATACAAGCGTAGAGCAAACCTAGTCAAACCTAATGAGCCAGACACACCTACCAAGGTTTCACTTAGGCAGATCTGCCTAAGTGAAACCTTGGTAGGTGTGTCTGGCTCATTAGACTATATATATATATATATATATATATATATATATATGATAGACTCTCCCGTCGAACTCGACGTATGAGGATCAGGCAGATCAGTTCCCAGAAACTGAGAGCCCGACACCGACACATGAGATTTGATTATAGTGGTGAAGGCTTTGTGCAGGGCCATCCACACTTTTTGGAGGGACGAATACAGGGACCTGGTGCAGCGAATGCCACAAGGTCCCCAAACGACCCTCCGCAGGTTTTGAATTCAGAGTTGTCCTTCTCCTAGACCAGTTGCCATCCAAGGCTATAGAACCCAGTCTGTCCTGCTATTTACCCATAGTTGGAGGGAGAAGAAGAGGATTCACACCTTTCCCAACGTAAGTGAATGTAATGGATTCGACTGGAATTCGAACTCGGCTCTCCGATTCCTCAATCCAAGCCGTTATCCATTACTCCACCGTATATATATATAATCGAATACACGTAGTTATCATTTCTGTGGCCTAATGACGAGAAAACAGTTTCATTTACACAACAAATATTTGTTTCTTCCTTGTCAATGCACTTAACCTAACGCTTAGTACTCCATGCCCTGTGCGTCAACCGTGAATGTGACGGTCAGTCATCTCGTCTGTCAATTGATTTCGATTCTATTAGTGTCGCCCTCCGTCACGCTCGACTAAGCTGAAGAAACGGGCTTGAAAAGAAAGAAAGAAGCAAAGAAGAGGAGGAAGAAGGGAAGGGAGAAAGGGAAGAAGATAAAAGTCGCAAATAGAGAACAAAAGAAAAGAGATGTGAATTTGTCAATTAGGTATTTGCCTGTGCGTCAGTACAGACAACAAAAGCGCAGGAAGAAAGAAAGAAAGAAAGACAGAATGAAACAAAGAAAATGGAAACAAACAAAGAAGGAGTGAAAGGAAGAAAGAAACAGACAACAAAAGCGCGGAAAGAAAGAAAGAAAGAAACAAACAAACAAACAAAAAAAGAAGGAAAGAAAGAAGTAATTAAACAAATAAATAAAGAAAGAAAGAAAAGACAGAAAAAAGAAAGAAAGAAGGAATGAAAGAAAAAAGAAAGAAAGAAAAAAGTCGGAAATAGAGGACAAAAGAAAATCGACGTGAATTTGTCAATTATGAGTTGTATGTGCGTTAGTTCAAAAAGAAACAGACGACAAAAGAAAGTAAGAAAGAAAGAAAGTATAAACAAATGAAGAAAGAAAGAAAGAATAAACAAAGTGACAAACAAATAAAGAAATAATGAAAGAAAGAAAGAAAGAATAAACAAAGAGACAAACAAATGAAGAAAGAAAGAAATAATGAAAGAAAGAAAGAAAGAATAAACAAAGAGACAAACAAATGAAGAAAGAAAGAAATAATGAAAGAAAGAAAGAAAGAATAAACAAAGAGACAAACAAATGAAGAAAGAAAGAAATAATGAAAGAAAGAAAGAAAGAATAAACAAAGAGACAAACAAATGAAGAAAGAAAGAAATAATGAAAGAAAGAAAGAAAGAATAAACAAAGAGACAAACAAATGAAGAAAGAAAGAAATAATGAAAGAAAGAAAGAAAGAATAAACAAAGAGACAAACAAATGAAGAAAGAAAGAAATAATGAAAGAAAGAAAGAAAGAATAAACAAAGAGACAAACAAATGAAGAAAGAAAGAAATAAAGAAAGAAAGAAAAATAAACAAAGAGACAAACAAGTAAAGAAAGAAATAAAGAAAGAAAGAAAGAATAAACAAAGAGACAAACAAATGAAGAAAGAAAGAAATAAAGAAAGAAAGAAAAATAAACAAAGAGACAAACAAGTAAAGAAAGAAATAAAGAAAGAAAGAAAGAATAAACAAAGAGACAAACAAATGAAGAAAGAAAGAAATAAAGAAAGAAAGAAAAATAAACAAAGAGACAAACAAGTAAAGAAAGAAATAAAGAAAGAAAGAAAGAATAAACAAAGAGACAAACAAATGAAGAAAGAAAGAAATAAAGAAAGAAAGAAAAATAAACAAAGAGACAAACAAGTAAAGAAAGAAATAAAGAAAGAAAGAAAGAATAAACAAAGAGACAAACAAATGAAGAAAGAAAGAAATAAAGAAAGAAAGAAAAATAAACAAAGAGACAAACAAGTAAAGAAAGAAATAAAGAAAGAAAGAAAGAATAAACAAAGAGACAAACAAATGAAGAAAGAAAGAAATAAAGAAAGAAAGAAAAATAAACAAAGAGACAAACAAGTAAAGAAAGAAATAAAGAAAGAAAGAAAGAATAAACAAAGAGACAAACAAATGAAGAAAGAAAGAAAGGCATAAATTAGTCGAGTATTGAATCAAGAGGTTGCTTGAGAATATTGATATTGTGGAGAAAGCGTAAAAGCAATTATTCGGTTGAAGGCCCTTCGAAAAACAGTTGCAAGGGAGACGGTCTAATCGAACAGTTGATGTATTGAAATTGACAAAAGCCGACGAAGTAGCAGGTCAGAATGTCTTTGCCCATTAACCGGACAATTCGCTTCGACCTTCGTCCCTTCTACAAAATATTATAAAAGGAGATATCTAAAGCAATGTGGAACGCAGAATAAATACTCTTTGTCTTTCCCTTTTCAATCGATCCACTGATTGATTTCAGTATATGGAAAGCTAGCTGCAGTTGACAATATATCGACTGCTAATGTTTTTTTCTTTGAATGTGTCTCTATAAATGTTTGTTATTTGATTGTATTTTTTCTTATTCATTTATTTATTGTCAAATCATCGATTACGTCCCTTGGAATGGACACAAAAAACAATCCTTTGTCCTCATACCTACATCTGTAAATATCAGATTGGTGGGCTGGCATAAGGTCACATTGATAGCGCATCCAATGTCTACGCACAATAACTTTTCAAGGTACAATAAATTTTCTGCCTCAAACTCTAAAGTGTTTAAAGTCACGTTACAAAAGCTTCTACTTCAACGAATTTTTAAATCAATTCACCCCAAGCAAGGCGATAACGTCACTAAGACGCAAGTGGCTACTGGAAGTAAAAGAGAAGGAAAAGTCTGTCTATATTTCTGAGATGAGGTATTATGTACAGTATTTACATTAGTCGGACTATTCTTTGTCGCCATATTTGTCACAACGTTTCGGCCGTTGTACGCTTCGGCCTTCTTCAGGTGGTTGGAATTTCGAACTGAACCCTTTATTTCGATCACTGGGGTAAACTGTTCTAGTTCCACGTGCCATGTTTGATGGATGTCAGTTATCAGTTATCTCCTGCTAATTTTCCCTCTGAAAGTTCTCCACTTAACCGGGTATTGAACTCACACTCTTTGGGTCTGTCACTGGATCTAACCAACGCCTTTATCCACTGTGCCATGTCCTTGAGGACATCTGGGTATGAAATTTTGCTGTTATCATTGCATGAAAAGCAATGATAACAAAGTTGCAATATGAGCTCTGGTAAAAACATGCAATGATAACAGCAAAGTTGCAATATGAGTACAGGTAAAAAATGATCACTGAAAACATTAGGTTTATAATACCCAGAAATTCATACCCAGATGTCCGCAAGGACACATGACATTGAATGAAGTTTTAGTCTTGAACGAAATTGAATGAAGTTTTAGTCTTGAACGAAACTGAATGAAGTTTTAGTCTTGAACAAAATTGAATGAAGTTTTAGTCTTGGACGAAACTGAATGAAGTTTTAGTCTTGGACGAAATTGAATGAAGTTTTAGTCTTAAATTCTTGGAAATAATTCCAAGAATTTAAGCTGGTGGGGGATTTAATAAAGACAGGTATTTGTATTTGTTTTTCTTTTTTTTTTTTTTACTTAATAAATGTCGTACGGTGATTCCAGATTGAAGAGTTTTCGAAACTCCGCGTCGTTGTCGGATCTGCAGTAATGTGCACCTTGATTTTCTTTGTGTCCCTTGTGAGTTATTAACTAATGAGATTAACATTCTAAGCTGATATTCTCTTTTCGTGTAAACGCCTGCGTGGCCGAGTTTCCAAATGGGCCACATGCAAAACTTCTTTTTTTGTTTATTTTGTTTGTTATTTATATAAACACGAACTTCCGTGAACGGAATAAAACAGGACATCTTGATTGCGAAAACACAAGCCGAACCCCCCCCCCTGCAAAAAAAAAAACCCGCAGAGAATGGTATTTTCAAATAATTTCTTGTCAATCGTGGTCGAAGGGTGACCAATAAAGAGGTTGAGAGCAACCAGAAATCTGTAGCGACAAAGGACGTGCAGAAAGGAAATAGTTTTTAGAATAAGAAACAGAATGTGAAATTAAGAGCCCACCAATACAAGATTACTTAATGGCACGCGTAGATAAATCTGGTTCAAGGCTATAAGCAACAACTTTGATCCCATACCGTTCCTAATCATCCATGTCTTGTGAATATATCTATATCCGTAAAAATATATATTAGCTTAAAAGCCCCCCCCCTATCTGGCGGCATTTAAGGTATTTCCTGTGGAGGGCTCTTAATTGGGCCTTTATTACCATAGGTAGGGAGGCGTAGATGTAATAAGCAACAATAAACTACAGAAGAACTCAAAATTTAGGTATCGCATTAATATTTCAGCTTACCTTTGAAAAGTGCAACGATAATTTTTCTGCCGCTACTTAATTTAAAGAAAATTTGATGTACGTAGGTCCTTACTTTCCGAACAATTATTTTTATTTCATGGGTGACTTCTGCTGGATTTCGCAATTAATTTTTAATATTCCCAAATTTATTTCAAAGTTATAAAAACTGTTCTCGTATAAAAAAATATTTGTCGCAATAAATCAGGTAAAAAACTCGCCGAAGTAGTGAAAACTCAGGAACCCAAAATTTCAGGAATGCGTGTCCGGATTCGGCCTGGAATTTTTTGAATTTGCTCATGGGGTCAGCCTGATTCCAAAATGGTATGATATGTTTGGTTACGATCTCTAGGAGTAAAGTTGAAAACAGGGACAATTTTATTTTGAAACACTGTATTTTGAAAACTAATTTTTTTCATTTGAACATGAGCTATTGAAAGTTAGAGAGTTGTGTCCCTTTAATTATTTCTATCAGTAGAAGCCAAGATGGCGGAATCCGAAAACAATTACAGTAGTGAAAACTTGGGATTTCCAAAATTTCATGATTGCAGGCTCGTATCCGGTTCGGAATGTTTTTAATTTGCTCACGAAGTCGGCCTGATTCCAAAATGGTATATGTTGGGCTACGGCCTCTAGGAATAAAGTTGAAAAAGTGTCACAAACTCACATTCGCATTTATTATATAGAAGATAATTACCGTTTTTTTTTTTTAATATTGTAAGTTAAATAATACGTCTTTTATGTACACGACCTTTTGAAAACGGGTGATCACGGCTCTCTACAACTTCCTATCTTTTGTAATTCGAAGCAATGTTTGTCGCTTTATTATCTATTCCAACACCCCGTTCTGCCAACCATTTACACAAGATTTTTGGGTAGGTTATTCACTGATTCCTCCCGTCCTCCTGCTTTCATTATGACCTGTGAGTATCAGATTCTCCAAGCCTACTGTCCTCATTATGTGTCCCAGATATTTCAACTGTTTCTTTCTGATTCTAAGTATAATATTTTTGTTTCCATTTTTCATAAAACTCCCACGCTGATCACCTAGTCTGCGTTTGGTATTCTCATCATCCTTCTGTAGGCCCAGAATCGAGTATCTTATCAGATTTGAGCGGGAGCTGCACAGTCCTCACTTTCCAGTCTCGATAGGGTTCAAAAGCGTCTCCTTGTGGGTGGCAAATTATTAACCACCCACCAACTTCTCTCTCACCAGCGGGGTATGGCATGCCTCTTATTGCTCTGCCGCTACTTCCACGGAAAGTGCTCGGACGAACTACATCCATTACGGCTAGGACCCGCCATGCCACATCCATGGAAGCAAACCACCCACATTCCCTCCATATTCCATCGGTGAGATGTAAGTTCCACTCTAACAGCTTCTTTGCGCAACACACTGCCCTGCGGAACCGACTCCCAAGTGGATGCTTCCCAGTTCACTACAATCATAACCTGTACACTTCTAGAGGTAACCGTTATCTTTCCCTTCCATCCGTATAAACTACCCCTTAATGTAAACCTCTACCACGAGTGGCCTACGAATCTTGTACAGGGTGAACCTTACTGTTAAAAAAAAAAATATGAAGCAAATTTTCGTTACCTCAAGTCATTTTGAGAGAAAATTGTCCGGAATTCATTACATTCATAGGAAGATTGATATTATATAGCAGTCTAGCTATATTTCCTACATCTTAATTCTTTGCTTAACTTCAAAAAGGCAATTCACTTTAAATCCGCTTTCGAGATTCGGTGTAACATTTTCTGCTGTCTTTTAAAATACTTCCTGGAATAAGATAACAAGTGAATGAATCCAACTTTAGTCACTATAATTGGAATCCCTTAAAAAAGATAAAACTAGCGAGTAATGTCTTAGAGCAGGGGTCAGCAACCTTTGGAGTCAACGTTGCCAGGCAAAAGTCTCAGAAGTGGGCCATGGTATCAAATTTACTATAATAAATTATCCTGACCCCAAGCCGCTTAAATTCAGAAAGCTGTCTTAGTCTGGAATTGTTATATTATATTAAAGTGCTCGGTTAAGAAATTCTACTACATTTATCATATCCCTTTAGACTACCGCCTTTTTTTTAAAGCAAGATTTTTTTGCTTGGTACCTGTGGTTATTCTTTGAAACTGTCGTTTACTGTTACTGAAATTTTTATTTCCAATCAGATCTCCCTTTGAGATGGAATGCCAAGTAAACACGAATTAACATGTTTGCCATCATCTCTTTGCTTTTAATCAAGTCCACAATGCTGACAAATCTGATCGAGACGTATGCGTTGTGTACGGGGATGACTTATTTACCAACAGAATTGCGCAGAAATGTTTTTTCTTTCCCGTTACAAGGAGTGGTTGTTCAAACTCAGAGACTTTCCTCATTCTAGTCGACCGGTTCAGTTTGATGAGAAGCAATTGACCAGGCTGATTACTATCACTCGTCATCTTCATTCAATCGGTAAGGTCCAGAACAACCAAGGGACCAATGCTAAGTTCTATGTTAAACAAATGAATAGGCTCAAAAAAATAATTCAGCTGAAAAGAACTGACTGGTGAGACAGTGCTCGACCAAACATGCAATTAAAGAGCTCGGTTGCCTCATCTACTATATTCGCCGGATTTAGCCCCTTCGAATTATCACGTTTTGCTTTCTAACAATTTGAGGGGTGTTTCATTCAACAACGATATGGAGCTTGAAATGTGGCTTGATTTTTTTGAGTCAAAACCTAGTGATTTCTATCTCTGAGGTGAACATTTAGTAGATCGTTAGCAGGAGGTCGTAAACAAAAAAAGGGAACACATTGTGGAATTATGTAAATTCTGTATTGGTCTTATAAACAATTATTAAAATATTTTCTTGCCTGGTCGTAGTCAGTTCCTTATTGGAACACCCTGTAAATGTGTATGAATTTCAATTTTTTCCTGGGGGGGGGCACAAGTATCAATTTTGTTTTATTGATTTGTTCTTGATGTGTTTTTTACTGTTTTGTTTTATTTTGTTTTTTTGTTTTTTGGGCGGGGGGGGTGGAGGTTGTATATTATTTTCTTTTTCACATCCTCTTATAGTCACGAAAAAAAAAATTGGAATTTGGGCGCAAGAGTACCTTATGGCTCCCTTATCTTCACTTCTTCCTAAAGCTTTTGAGAAAGGCATGAGTCTACTTATCCCCGAACGCCACCCTATTGTTAGATATCTTACAAAATCATCCATCGCTCGGTTATAAGTTACTTTTGACAGAAGAATAATTGAATAGCCGTTTCAACTTACTTGCTTCGATACAACCAGTAAGGCTGCTGACCTCCTATTCACCCTTGACAGAAGCTAATAAAATTATAACACAAGTTGTAATTGTATACATATACAAACCGGCAGATATGCTTATTTTTCTCGAGAGTAATGTTTTGCTTTCGGCTAAATCATTTAGGTGTTGAAAACTAACTCCAAATACGGATTAACTGGCAGAGCTTTGCTTCTTGATGGCGCGTGTGAAGCCGTGAGAAAAAGGAAGGCCTTGCGCCTTTTTAAAATATCAATAAATGCACACAGCTCAAAATAAAGAAGGAAAAAAAAACGAACTGCCGGTCTACTGTCACCAGAAGTAAACACCGGCCTCCCCTACTGTTAATAAAGCCGATTGGAAAGCAACCGGAAATATAATTTTATACCCACAAAACACACACTGTTTACTGCCAAGGTTTAGAATAGTTAGCTCCGAAATCTTTGGCCCTCATCCAGGAAAAACGCTTTGGCGCCACCTATGTCCACGATCCTGGGGCAATCCATTTACCATGTAGAGTTGCACTACGCTACGGGTTATGGTTAAAGAGCGAAAGTATTTGGTCAGTGAAAATCCTTGTCCGTAATTGATGGCCTGAGAAGTAAGGACATTTGTTCGAAGTTTTTGACGCTATTATTTTTTTTTCTCTCTTTTTGCTTTTACGGGCGGCATTTGGCTACTTAATAAAGCAAGGGATTGATTAGGATTTTGGCTTGCATCTGAGAGGTATATTTGAAAACGGCCCGCGGCGACTGGATTGTTTATAAAGACGTAACAAGCATAGCAACTGCAATGCATTCCAGAACATGTGGACATCGACATATGTAAATACTCCTGCAAAATTACATGCAGTTAGTTATCGTCTTGTATCCGTACATATCTCTGACCTATCAGAGAAGCAGCCGGCCTATTGAGATGTATATATGCATATGCATTTATAACAATAACTTGCGTGCAACTGAGATGATGCATGTATGTTTCAGTGTGTATAGAATTTTCTTCGTTGAATGTGAGGGTTTACGAATATCATCTGCTCGAAGAAACAAAACTAAATGTTATAAGCGGAGAGCAGGCATAGAGATCAAGGAATAATCACCCCTTAAACCTGCAGTAGAGCAATGAAACAGCTCTTTGCCTAAAAGCACACACAATTAGCTTTTTCTTTTCCGTCGCTTCCTATCTGAGAAACTCCCTTCCGATTTCTTGCTTCCCTGACAACTACATTCTTCAAAAATTTAAATGCAATGCCAAACACCATCTTCTGCCTTCCTGAACCAGGTTCCTTTCTCTTATATCTCCCTACTAAAGTCTTCTTATTCTCTTTCACTACCTCTAATCTCCTACGTCCTTGCGTCATTGCTGGGGGTGAAATAATTAAAAAGAATAAAATGCATGTTCATGATTGCTCTTATGGGGGTGAGTTTTCTCATTGCCTTCTGCATAATCTTGATTATAGAGTTTTATTCTCCTAGACTGGTTGCCAACAAAGGCTAGAGAGCAAATATATCTATTTAATCCATATTTTGGAGTAGATTGGAAAAGATGGATTCAGGCCTGTCCCAAAGACATCAGTGAGAAGTGAACGTCTCATTTTCCCTGCTATTATCTCCTCACCATAATTAGTTTAAAAACAAAATTGGAATAGCGAAAGGTGCTTTCCAAAAGCTAAGCAAAGTATAAAGAAACAGGAAAATTTCCCTAGAAGTGTAGAAAAGAATATTTAACTGTTACATAATACAGGGTGTCCATAAATGTACTATATATATATATATATATATATATATATATATATATATATATATATATATATATATATATATATATATATATATATACAAGGTGTCCATAAAGTTTGTGTGCACCTTAAAAAAATTATGACTTTATTTGTATTTGCGATAGAAATAATCTGTAAAAAATGTTATAAAGTTTAATGTACCTAGTTTTAAGTATAGCTAAAATAACTAATGTGATTTAAGGCATTACTGTCAATCAGTTGGCAAATGTTTTCCGTGAACTGCAAAATCGTATTACCCTTTGTATTGCTAATGATAGAGGACATGTGGAAACTTAAATAAAATTTCAATAAACTCTTAAAAAATATAATTTACTTCTTTTTAATCCTTTTTACAAATTATTTCTATGGAAAATACAAATAAAGTTATAAATTTTTTTAAGTGCACACGAACTTTATGGACAGCCTGTATATGGCAGTGAATGCTGGTGATTCTCTTCACAGATGAAGAAAATACATGAGGCAACAGAAATGTGGTTCTACAGAAGGATGCTGAGAATACCATGGACCAGATATGTGAGCAACGACGAAGTTTTAGAGTAAATGAAAACAAAATGGTCGCTTATACTTAACATCAGGAAGAGAGAGTTTAAATTTCTAGGGTACATAATGAGGAAAGAAGGCTTGGAAAATCTGATACCCACAGGACAGATGGAAGGCAGGAAGGAGAAAGGAAGACAACATCTAACTTACCTAGCAAGCTTGTGTAAATGGATGGCAGGACATGAGTTTAGGAGAGAGTGGAGAAAATTTACTAAGAGCTGCAAGGGAGAGGAAATTGTTGAGGGTTATGATCACCAGTGTCATGAAGAGAAAAGGAATGTAAAAGTAGAATATTTATATGAGAATATTCACTGGAGGTGTTTATTGATGTCAAGGTGCGTGTTCGAGATTATAATGTAGGTGAATGGCCTTGATATTTCGAAGAAAAAGTCCCTAATATTACGGAAAACGATGGCGCCATGAACATAAGTTTTCAAGGAATTAACCTCAACGCGAAGGAATTCCTTTTTCGACCGGCTATAATGGCCTGTACTGTGAAGGGGAAATCCGTAGGATGGACACCCGCTATTAGGGCGAAGAAAAACGGGGAACTAACTGGCGGGTCGACGTGTATTTGGCCCGAAAAGGAGGTTTAGAAAAAGGATGCGGGTAATTACTATCATGTTGAGGGAAAATAGCATCACCCGGACGACAGAGGCGTCGTCCCTTTAGCCTTGCCCCATCCCCAGCACACGCATACACACACACACACACACACACACACACGCACACAGACGCGCGCGCACACACGGGCGTACACACAAACACACACATATATATACAGACAAATACGCATGCACACACACGCACACATTTGCATATATATACACACACAAATAAATATACACACGCGCGCGCGTACACAAAAAAGTACGCACACATACGCACCCGCGTATACGTACACACACACATACATATGCACACACAAAAAACGCATTCACACACGCACACACGTACGCATATTCACACGCAAATATATACACACACATACGCATTCACACATAGATTATTTCTGTTTCTAGAAATTTGATCAAATTAAAAAGAAAAAGAAGGAGTGGGAGGAGGGAAAAGAAGGAAGTATAGGAAAATGAAGGGTGAAGAGAAAGAAAGAAAGAAAGAAAGAAAGAAAGAAAGAAAGAAAGAAAGAAAGAAAGAAAAGAAAAGAAAGAAATAAAGAAAAGAAAAGAAAGAAAAAAATAAGAAAAGAAAAGAAAGAAAGAACGAAAAGAAAAGAAAGAAAGAAAGAAAGAAAGAAAAGAAAAGAAAGAAAGAAAGAAAAGAAAAGAAAGAAAGAAAGAAAGAAAAGAAAAGAAAGAAAGAAAGAAAGAAAAGAAAAGAAACAAAGAAACAAAGAAAAGAAAGAAAGAAAGAAAGAAAAAATATATAGGTATATGTATTGTTGAGTAACGAAAATCTTGGTAATCCGTATGGATAATCCCAAGGAGGATGAAATCCTGAGAGCTCAATGTTAATTCAGAGCGAATAATTTAATTTAAAGAAAAAAAGACCCCTTTAAGGCTCCATTTGTTATAATTTATTTCACCAGAGAATTTTATTTTTCTCTGGATCTTCAGACTTCACTTTCAAAGGTGAAACGAAAAATGAATTTAAAATTTACACTTTTGACGGACAGTATTAAGCTTATATAAGTGGACATAGAGGGTGGTGAGGGATGGTGGGAGAGACATGGTCGAGTTTAGAGAGGGAAGGGAGAGTTCTAAAATTTTATTTTTATTATATATATATATATATATATATATATATATATATATATATATATATATATAAGTAGAGACGATTCTTAAAATTCCATTCCTTTATAATTTATTTCATGAATATACAAAAATATTCATCTCTTCAGACCGAAGTTTTTTTTTAGTAAAACGAAAATAAAAAAAATCTTCTAGCTGAAGAGTTGAATACTTGTATATTTTAATGAAATAAATTATAACCCAATGGATTTTTAAGAATCGTCTCTACTTATCTTGTTCCATTTATTATATTGAGCATTCATGTGCTCCCTGGAATTATCCCTAGCAATTATCAACGGATTATATATATATATATATATATATATATATATATATATATATATATATGTGTGTGTGTGTGTGTGTGTGTGTGTGTGGTACGCGCTCTCGCGTGTGTGTGTGTGTGTGTGGTACGCGCGCTCGTGTGTGTGTGTGTGTGGTACGCGCGCTCGTGTGTGTGTGTGTGTGTGTGTGTGGTACGCGCGCTCGTGTGTGTGTGTGTGTGTGTGTGTGTGTGGTACGCGTGCTCGTGTGTGTGTTACCTTGCTATCGAGGTTCGTTTATTAAAAAAGTTGAGACTACCACGATGACTGATAGGGAGCAGCTTACACGAACTTAGAACGGTTTTCAGAAACGTACTTATTCGACAAAAAACAATAGTATAAATATCTGTTACCTCCATAGTCAACCTTGACAGGATTCAACCCATCAATCTGTTACTGTAAGATAATTGATTAAATATAAACTTTGCATAGGCTTCTTTTTTCGGTGAAATTCACGAACGCAATTTAAAAATTCTAAATCTGTCTAACATCATAGTGTCTCAGAAATGAACATTCCCCTAGAATCACCAGCAATTTCCACCCTCAACGCACCGACTGCACATCCGAATATACACTTCTTGAACTTTAGAGAGTACACTCGGGTTTCGTATAGAAAAAAAAAAAGGCTTCCTGGTTGAGTCGATATAGTTAGCGTTAGAAATTGTGTAAAAACCTGTTCAAAATAGCTTGTACATATTTGAAACTTGTG
>OZ038498.1:104322743-104345243 GCA_964036315.1 Acanthosepion esculentum | reverse complement strand
ATTTATTTCCTCTAACAAACTATTGATTTTCCAACCTGAACTTCTTCCTTGTCAATGCACTTAATTCGGTGATGAATATTGATCCTACTGATTGAACACTGAAGCGAACACACCCAACCGTCCCCACACACACTTTTCGTGTTCTTTTACACTCAGTAACTCCGTGCATCTTAGTGGCATTTTTATTATTTTTTTAAATTGCTTAGAGGTGAAGGATTACAACCAAGAGTTTCGGTAGCCTAATCTGTAAGGCAGCTGCCATTTTAAGTGTAATTCTCTTTTCGTATTCTTTTACACTCAGTAACTCCTTGTGTCTCAGTGGCTTTATTACTATTTTTTATTTCATGTATTTTTTTTAATTTATTAGAGACGAATGATTACGACCGAGAGTTTCGGTAGCCTAATCTGTAAAGCAGCTGTCATTTTAAGTTGCGCTTTTCGAGAAAAAGAAAAATAACACATCAATAAAACTAAGTGTAAGGAAACAATGTTCTTTTTTCCCTAAGCCTGGGACGGATGACAGGTGTTAAACTGCTTTTTAATGTTAATTTATTGAGAGGATCAAGTTTTAACTAGCACAATATCGACTGTAAATCTTGCACTAGCGTGTCGTCAATAATGGAATATGGATTAATTTAGCAAAAAGCAGACTTGTCAAGTCCCACGAGACGCTGGCGTGTCGCTCGAGTTTTCATTTCATTTCCTACAAACATATGTTGAATTTTCGAGAGAAAAATAATTAAAGTATTTTTGTACATTTATTCTAGACGCCATTTTGTTAGATTGGCAATTTTAGTGAGGAAGAAAGAAACACATTTGAAATCTTTCTCAGATTGATGCATTTTATGCCTTGTAATGGGGACCATCCTTTGATCTGATGTGCTGTCAACCATAGAGGTGACATTCCCATCGGGGTTACAGGTTCGATTCCTGTCGGAGAAGCAGATATTTTCTACGAAATTTCACGAACATTCAAGTAATGTAATTAATACTGTTTAATTAAAAGAAAAAACAGAGCATTTAATTACATAAATTGCATTTATTAAAATAACGTATAAACAGAAAGTATATTAAATAATTGTCGGACTTAATCCATTTCATATGTTGTCAATGTTTACGTTAAGGTACGTTTTATAAGTAGATATTACCGTTCGAGAAAGATCGTCGAAGATTTGTTGTTTATAAGCAGTAATTCGGACTTTGCTAACCAGAAGCTTCTTTGTGGATGAATGATTAACAGCACATCAGATCAAATAATGGTTTCCTTTGGGGATTACAGGTTCGATTCCTGTCTAAGAAGCACATTAGTGTTCATAGGTATGGTATGTAACAGAAATGTAGACAGATCCTGAAGAAGGCCGGAGCATACAACGGCCAAAACGTCGTGAATATGACAATAAAGATGAGGATAACAGTTCGAAAATGTAAATAGTGTAAATAGTTACAATACCTCATTACAGAAATTGTTGTAACCTAGAAAAGGTTACTGAATGAGGAATAACCAAGAGGGGGGTTGGAAATGAAATGGTAACCTTTATAACATCAACAAAATACAATACTCGCCAGCGGCGTGAAATACGTAAATCAGTACCTCTACTCCAGTATTTAGTAGCCTCATTACATTTCGTGAGCAGATATGACCGTTCGAGAAAGATCGTCGAAGATTTGTTGTTTATAAACAGTAATTCGGACTTTGCTAACCAGAATTTTCTTTGTGGCTGAATGGTTAACAGCGCATCCGATCGAAAGATGGTTTGTATTAGGGTTACAGGTTCGATTCCTGTGATGCACATATTTTCCATGAAATTTCTCCAAAATTCAGACCGGTAAATGTAATTAATATTGAATATTTAAAAAACACAGCATTTATTTAAATAAATTGTATCTATTAACGTATACACAGAACATATATTAAATAACTTTCGGGCTTAATACATTTCATAATATATATATATATACATATAATTATCACTTTTACTTAAATTCAAAACTGTTTTTAAAATATTGGGGTTTGATGATTTGTACTAAGGTTTTCCATTTATGATTTGTAAATATAATTTTTACTTAATAATAATATTATTTAAAAGGATGAAATTAATACAGAATTTTAAAACATTTAAACTTAATAAATTTTTCTAATTAAAATTTTAAAAAATGAAAAATATTCTTCTAAAAATTCATTATTCATCGAAAATATTTTTCCTAAGACAATAGTGTCCTTAATATATCTTATTTATAAAAGCAATTAAAAGCTTTTTCTCGTTAAATAAGGTCCTAGTTTTATTTCATTTTTTTATTTTACAATTCAGAAGCGATTTCCGGTAAATGATATTTCTGTTTGAGAAAAACAAGTGGATGATTTAAATTCGTCGAGTAGTTCCGCTTTTAACTCTAATATAAGTATGAAGAGGGGGAAATTTTAATTTCTCGAAATTTGATAAAATTAATTAAGTGGGGCTTAACAAATAAAAATAAAAAAATTCCGAGATTTTCTAAAAAGGGAGAATTTCAAACTAATTTAATTCATTTATTTTAATTTAATTAAAATACGACCATTATTTGATTTTTGCAAGAATTTCCAGAATAAGGTTTTTAACGCCAAAAAAGACGCTAAAAATCCCTATATTAATCTTTGGACCACCCGCTTACGTAAGAAGAACAAGATTTTAAACCAAAACGTCGAACGCGCTAGAAATGATTTTAAAAATTAATAAAATAATAAAAAACAAAAATTTGATCTTTTCTCTTGCTGAGATGAGGTATTATGTACATTATTAACCTTATTCGGACTATTGTCCTCATCTTTGTCGCCATGTTTATCACAAGGTTTCGGCCGTTGTACGCTCCGGCCTTCTTCAGTTTGTTGGAATGTCGAACTGAACCCTTTATTTTTCTCACTAGTGTAGACTGTTCTAGTTCCACGTGCCTCAAGGACACATGGCACAGTGGATAAAGGCGTTGGTTAGATCCAGTGACAGGACCCAAAGAGTGTGAGTTCAATACCCGTTTAAGGCAGTGGAGAACTTTCAGAGGGAAATTAACAGGAGATAACTGATAACTGACATCCATTAAACATGGCACGTGGGACTAGAACAGTGTATATATATATATATATATATATATATATATATATATATATATATATATATATATATATATATAATAATTAATCAGTAATCCAAGTAGATCCTATTGATATAAAATATTAAAACTGATCCACAAAAGAGAGCTCAATATAATTTTTATTATAGAGCATATAAGTGATACAAACGATTTACCTCATACAGATGATTATTTCGTCCATGGGAAAGTAGTTTTTTCCTGGACTTATCAATGCAAATGCATTAATTAAAATGAATGAATTACCCCGTTTCTTCACAGGAAATTTGAGAGGTAATGGAAGGAAAAAATTTAAAAAAAAAAAAGAATAAAAGGAGAGAGAGAGTAAGAATTAGCCTATAATAGAGGAGGGAGTTATATAAATATAGATAGGTAAGGAACCTTACGTGACTATTGTGGAATCGGTACTGATAAACGCGATGGGTGAAAATGGACGCTGATCAAAATGTAACCTATCAACACCTGTGCAAAGAGGGAAAATGATTAAAAAAGGGTATCAGACGATATGAAAAGAATTTACATAAACAGACAACACTTGTCTAAATTATTTAATGGAACATGCATCCATATATATATATATTTGATATGTTTAACGTTCTTTTTATAAATACAAGTATTTAAGTAAATGCTCTGTTTATAATAAACAGTATTAAATAACATTTACCGGCCTGAATGTCCGAGAAATTTTCATAGAAAATTGTCGTTCTCCGACAAGAATCGAACCTGTATCCTATACGGAACCGTCATTTCGCCTGACGTGCCTTAACCGTTCGGCCACAGAGAAACGTCCGGTTAGCAATGCCGATTTTACTATCTTTAAGCTTAAATCTTCCATGAATCACTTTTATTCATATCTGCTCTTAGCGTATCAAATGTAAACAAATGACGTCATACATTTTTGAATTGGACAGAGTCCGACAATTTATTTAAAGACATTCACGTCGGTAAATGTTATTTAATACTGTTTATTATAAACAGAGCATTTACTTAAATACTTGTTTCTATAAAAAGAACGTTAAACATATCAAAAATGTCTTTAAATAAATTGTCGGATTCTGTCCAATTCAAAAATATATATATATGTATCTATATATATATGAACATTTATTCAAATTTGGCATTTATTTCCGAGATATCGGCCTTTTTGCTGTTACCTTGGATCAAACCACGGGCATGCGATTTTATAATGAGTTGAATTTTTCGAAGCAACAAAACGTTCCCATAAACGCTTTTTTGACTTGTCATTTCAAAGAGGCCATGCGAATAACTATTTTTCCGAGAAACATTCCTTCGTTTTAACGGAATTTATACCTAATTTTTAAACTCATTTAGAGTCTTTATTAATTACTTTCCATCTCCCTTAGAAATGACAACATTTAACACAAACGCGACGTATATTTTCGTTCTACAAGGTAAATATGGTTCTTTTTTTATCCTTAAGTTATTTCTTGTTTTTTTCTTAACCGAATTCTTGGAAATATATTTTTTAAGTACAGCAGAAAAGCTGAAATTCGCTATCTCCAAACGGAAATTATATCGAAACATTTTCGTTATTTTCCTTGCAAACAAATAAACGAGCAATGCCATAGAATAAAATAATGGAAGAAAGAGCTTTAATAACCAGTTGCTGCAAACCCCTTAGATAACTCGTTTATCAAACTGCATACATTTATACGGCTTCCGTGACGCCTTCACACGCAAATCGCGGCTTGCACTAAATGCGTGTCTTTGAAAAAGAAACATTAAGTGTCTGTACGACGGGAAAAGGAAAGACAATTACAAGATCAAGGTAGATTCAGATAGATAGATATATAGATAGATACGAACAGTCTGAGATATGCGATCAAAAATTATCGTGACTCTTGCTATGGTAAAGGAGCCAAAGGAGGCAGAGGGAAACACAGATTGATACAGATTGACCTTAAACTTTCTCAGATGCACACTAAGTTAGAACGTTCTCGCTCACTTCCGTTGTTTATAGCACTGCCTGGCAGGAAGGTGTGTAGAGTGTGGTCGTGTCCGCCCACCAAATAGTTTTTGGTCAAGCATAACATTCACCAGCTCCAACAACCACCATATACCCGAAATATCTCCCCTTGCGACTTTTACCTCTTCAAACATCCCATTTAAAACATTTAAAGAAAGCTAACCGAATATAACAAAAACGTTACCGTTGTGAAGTTTTCAACGAAGATCAAAGTCGTTGTAACCTATTCGATTAGTTTGGCAACCATTGCTCCATGGCTTCAAAAATTAAAATTAGTTCTGACCGACATTTTCTCTTAATATCGACCTGCATCAATAATAGTTTGAGCAGATAATTGCGTTTTCATTTTTTTAGGCACAAAATGAACGACTGTCGATAGGCTTGATAAAACATTATCTGATTTGTCTTTAGTTGAATTACTATCAAGACAAACCAAATTTGTTCACTATTGATGTTAAAGGCAACATGTGCTCGTTTATTTAATGCTATTACCGATCCAAGCCATGTGACACAGAGCACAAGACAAGGTTGCGTCTTTTAATACGGTCTTTCTGAAACATTCCCTAGTCATATTAAGCTGATCCAGTTTTTCCTGTCAAATCGTGAAATGGTCACTCGTCTAAATCCTTTCGTGCTAACGCGGGTTTCCTTCCAGAGGCCCATCCTTGGCCCTACGCTTGGCCCTACACTCATCAGTTCTCAACTTGGCATCTAAATTTACTCCTGCCTCGATAGGAAGCTTGATCAGTCCGACAAGATCAAAATGACACCTGATGCGCAAAACGCTATCACAACCGTCGTTAACTGGGGCAAAAAATGGCTTGTCAATTTTAACGCCTCCAAAACTAAACTTCTTTCATTGGGATAGCGAGAGATGTCATCTAAAAAAAAAAAAGTATTGAGTAACAGGAAGATTTTGTTAGAAACAAAAAAAAAATGCTAAAATGTTACGTAATATCAACCCACCGATATAGCAATATAGCAATAAATGCTAGATAATCTGCTTACAGATGAAGAAATTAATATCGCCATAAATGTTTCTGCTCAAGCCATATTCTTTGTAAACAGATATCTCTATCAAATTTCTTCTTTGCAATGGTTGAGGAACTAAAAAGTGTTGTAACAGAGGACGAAAGGTGCAACACCAAAAACCGAAAGCCCTTTTCGAATAGCGAAAAATGCTTTGCAAAAGCTAAGCAAAGTAATAAGAAACAGGAAAATTTCGTTAGAAATAAAGAGTATTTAACTGCTATGCAATAACGGTCCTCCTACATGGCAGTGAATGTTGGACAGTCTCTTCACAGATGACGAAAAGACTCCCCTACACGCAAGTCGCTAGTGGCTCGCTGGCGGGCCGCCAATGGACCTCAAGCGGTCCGCCAGTGGTAACATTGCCTAGACGAACACGCCGGTGGTCCGACTGCGGGACACCAGCGGTAAACGCTAGCGGCATGCCACCCAGTAGCAGATTGGTGGCTTGCAAGTAGGGTTTAGTTAACAATGTGCTTCTACAGAAGGCTGCTGGGAATACAATAGACCGAACATGTGAGCAACGACGAAGTTTTAGAGAAAATGGAAACGAAAAAGAGACGTTTACTTAACATCAGAAAGAGACAGTTGAAATTTCTAGGGCACATAATGAGGAAAGAGGGCTTGGAAAATCTGATACGCACAGGACATATTGAAGTCAAGAGAGACTGAGGAAGTCAGAGCATAACAGAGCATAACCTACCTAGCAAGCTTGTGTAAATAGATGGCAGATATGGTTTAGGAGAGATAGCAAAAAGAGAATATTTACTAAGCGTTACAAAGGATATTGGGGAGATCCTTCAATACTAACGCTGAGTGTGCCGCCATCACGACTGATAAATGCGTTAATCTGATTGGTTGAGTGTGTTGTCATTAGGACTGATGACTGCGCTAATCTGATTGGTTGAGTGTGTCGTCATCAAGGCTGATAAGTGCGTTAATCTGATTAGCTGAGTGTGTCGTTATAGCAGCAACATGTGGATCGGCCTTTAACGTTAAAAATATATTTTTAAATTTGGAGAATGTTCGAGCAGCGTACGCTCAGGTGACCCATCAGAAGAGGTGGGGACGTATTTTTGAGGGTGGGGGAGGTCTTTTTAGGGCATTTTACGATTCTTTGAGCGAATTAATAGCTTCATGGTTGCTTAATTACACACTTTTTGACGCTTTAATTGATTTTATGACCCCATCTTTTATTCTGAAACTGCCCACTGTTTATTGCATATTAAAAAATGCTGACCCTTAATTATTAAACCCACCTGTGTTGGGAAACTAAGAAGTTATTGGCGCTGAAAGGGCTGTCGACGAGTCGGAGTTCAAATCCCAATGTCTGCAGTGTTTATTTTCGCCTAGACTATTGTACTGAAAACAAAATAATGGCCAAGTGAGGACATATATATAGATAATTCCCTTATTATTTAAGCATAAAAACAAAAATTATTCATGTAAAATTGAAATACAATTTTCCTAATTCAAGAAAACACTAGAACGTTCAAGAATGAGCAAAAACAATATGTCTGAAAAACCAGAAAAAAAAGGAAAAAATAGAAAAAGAGAGAAAAGGTAAATAAAACATGGAGTTTTGCTGCCATATATGGTCTGGAGCCCCTGCTGTTTGCCTCAGGGTTCTTGATAAGATTCAGAGACGGATATGCAATGTCTGATCTGTCATCTCGTCTGCAGTCGCTCTCTCACAGATGCGCCGTTGCCTCGCTCTGTCTTTTTTACAAATACTTTCACGGTAATTGCTCCGACGAGCTGCTTTCGCTGGTTCCCAGGTCTCATGAATTTAAGCGTCCTACGAGGCTGGCATCCCGTTCCCACCCTTTCACCGTTGAAACTGTTAGATGTAGACGTCTCTTCTACTCCAATAGCTTCATGTCTCGCACATCTCGCCTGTGGAACTCCCGTCCATATTTCTGTTTCCCTGACAAATACAATCTCCATTAAAGTTTAACGTCAATCGACATCTCCAGTTGCCTTGATCTATCCACTTCCCTTCTCCACATCCTTTCACCTTTCATTCCTATCTGCATGAAACAGACTGTCGGCTCTAAGTGTTGATTTATATATATATATATATGTGTGTGTGTGTGTGTGTGTGTGTGTATATTAATGAAAACAAATGTTATGGAACAGAAGCACATTCAACACATTACTGGGTAGGAAAAGGTTCAATGTTTAATATTTCTCAACTTGTACGCCCTCAACATGAGCAGCATGTCTTGCGTGACAAACATCGAAAAGGTATTCTTCCTCTTGCCACACACGAATCAATTGTTCAATGGATTTTGACTTTACAATAATTCGATGCCTCAGATCTCCGAGCGTGGCAGGCATAGGCGGACCAAACACTGTTTTATATACGCCTACAGATAAAAGATCTGATGACATGGGAGAACACCGACGATGAATAAGATACTTTGTTATAACAATTTACATTTATACAAAATCTGAAGAAAAATATCAAAAAGAACCATGTGTCAAGTAAAATATTTGTTTTTTGGCTCCCTGTGCCGAGCCAGGAAATTTTTCTCCCCGGAATCGATCCTCCAAATCTATAAATCGACCATTCGCCCTTGCATGGAGTATTGCTGCCATATATGGTCTCGAGCCCCTGCTGTTTGCCTCGGGGTTCTTGATAAGATCCAGAGACGAATATGCAATGTAATTGGCCCTGATCTGTCATCTCGTCTGCAGTCGCTCTCTCACAGACGCGGCGTTGCCTCGCTCTGTCTTTTTTACAAATACTTTCACGGTAATTGCTCCGATGAGCTGCTTTCACTGGTTCCTAGGCCCCATGAATTTAAACGTCCTACGAGGCTGGCATCCCGTTCCCACCCCTTCACCGCTGAAACTGTTAGATGTATACGTCTCTTCTACTCCAATAGCTTCATGTCTCGCACATCTCGCCTGTGGAACTCCCTTCCTTATTCCTGTTTCCCTGACAAATATAAGCTCCAACTATTTAAGTGTAACGTCAATCGACATCTCCAGTTGACTTGATCTATCCAATTCCCTTCTCCACATCCTTTCCCCTTTCATTTCTATCTGCTCTCGCTCCAAATCTTCTGTAACCCCCTTGCCTTGATCGATCCACTATCTTTCTACACATCCTCTCCTTTACCACTCCTATCTGCTCTTCCTCCAAACCTTCTGTAACCCCTTGCGTGCTAGTTAGTGGCTTCCAGCCTTGCTTGGGGTAATAAGCTTAAAAAAATAAATAAATAATTAATAAATTAATGAACCTCATTTTCAGGTACGATTCTCTGCTCAAGCACAACAAAAGTGTGACCCATTTTTGAAAATAGTGATCATATGCAATGAAGAATGATTTGTTTACATCAACGTGCAGCGAAAACTATCCAGAGGAAACATTTTGAAACCAGTTCCCTACCCAGAAAGATGCCAATTTCAGGAATGATGGAATCATGAAGCTACCTCAAAGACAATGAAAATTTGTGGAACAAAATTGCACATATGTGGGTGAATAAATTCTATGTACAAATATCTGAATATTGTCTTTGAAATCTGGCCCAGTCGATAAAGCGTTGGTTGAATTAATCCCGTGACTTGACCCAAAGAGTTGTGAGTTCAATACCTGACCACAGCAGAGGTGAACAAAAACTTTGAGAGTTGAGTTACTAAAAGGTAAATAACTGAAACTGATATATCTAGAAAAGGCTTGGCACGTGGAACTAGAACAATCTCCTCCGGTGGACGATATAAAGTGTTCATTTCGAAATTCCAACGTGTATCATCTGAAGAAGGCCGGAGCGTACAACGGCCGAAACGTCGTGAATATGACAATAATGATGAGGACAACAATCCGAATAGTGTAAATATTAGCTTTGAAAACATTTGTCCAAGCAGAATAAGTATCATAAATTATATTTTACCTTCATAATCAGATTGTTAAAAAAAAAAAAAAATAGATACACCAGTTTCTGCTCGTCAAAATATGACAGGGTTAATAATTCAAGAGCAGCAGACGATAGTATGAACTTTCAACAAGGGGAGATAATCACGGATTATCGAATGTTTTAGTCCTTTGTTTTATGTTTGGCTTAGAAAGCGTTAATCTAATTGCTGAAGTAGGTTGTCATAGCAACAGGTCGATCTGGCTTGCACCTCCGAACGATAATGTGGTTAAACTTGGTGGTGATAACTTAAACCTAGACTCTTTCCAAACTCAGTCGAACTTTTAGAAATACGGTTATCTAAAATAATCATACGCAAAATAATCATTTCCTGGTAGACGTTAGTTTTACCGCCGGTTAACATTTGTTCTTTCTGCAACTTTTGTATTCGAATAAAATATATGTTCCTTAGCAGTGGACAAAATTTGGAATGGCTCCAACAATCTTCAGATAAAAAATTGCAAAAATTAGTTCAGTATATTTCCACGTATATACAGAAAACACGAGACCTAAGATCTAGGTGACGAAACTGAGGTAAAAAGCATTTTAAAAGTGTAAAAATAGGTTTTAATACCAGAAATACTTCGTAAAAAATTATTACCAGAAATAAATTTTTGAAAAAAAAAACTATTACCAGCAATATATTTTTGAAAAAAAAAAATTTTTGAAAAAAAAAACTATTACCAGCAATATATTTTTGAAAAAAAAAACTATTACCAGCAATATATTTTTGAAAAAAAAAAAATTTGAAGAAAAAAAAAACTATTACCAGCAATATATTTTTGAAAAAAAAAAATTTTAAGAAATAAAAAACTATTACCAGCAATATATTTTTGAAAAAAAAAAATTTTAAGAAAAAAAATACTATTACCAGCAATATATTTTTGAAAAAAAAAAAACTATTACCAGCAATATATTTTTGAAAAAAAAAAATTTTAAGAAAAAAAAAACTATTACCAGCAATATATTTTTGAAAAAAAAAATATTTGAAGAAAAAAAAAACTATTACCAGCAATATATTTTTGAAAAAAAAAAAAATTTGAAGAAAAAAAAAACTATTACCAGCAATATATTTTTGAAAAAAAATATTACCAGCAATAAGTTTTTGAAAAACAAAAAAATATTATCATCAATACATGTTTTAAAATAATATTACCAGCTATACATTTTTGAGGAAAAAAATATTACCAGAAATAGATTTTTGACAAAACAAATTATTACCAGGAAAAAAAAAAGTTATCGGCATTAAATAACCCAAAGAGGTTGATATGCTGTAAATCACAAAAAAAAACAAACAATAAGATCTAGGTAAATTTTATCTGACATCCGTAGTATAAGACGACCAAAGACGTAGGCTAACCTTCACCCCCTGTAGCATCAAGTCTTCACCCACCAGCTGAGCTATCAAATCAATATATTAACTGAGAGTAATCAGCCTTTTGCGGCATGAAAGAGAAGCGACGCAATTCAAAACATTCAAATCAATCGTTAGAAAAATATGCATAACAGCTTGTTAGCCAATTTAATGTGTGAATTCCACCTGAGCGAAAACAAAATGACACAGAAACCTATTTGAATATTCTGTTTTTAAAATGAAATTCAGAGAGACGATGAAAAGTGGATACATTATAACAAGTTACTCTAACATTAATAGCGTCAATTTCATGCGCAGTAAACACATTCACAGATATAATTTGCAGCCATCGCACATCTTACTAGAAATTTGATACACACACATACTAACCTATTTTTTTATTTTCCCACTACCATCTTCAGGAAGTAGACACACACACAAACTATAATCGGGCTAAAATAAACGCATCATCGCTTCAAATATAAATCAAGACTAATGATAAATACAACTTACAATGGCAGGTCTTTTGTTACTAGATTTGCAATATGGTACCCTGTGTAAAAGTTACCCTACAGGGTACCCCAACATCAATTACGATTGAATAGTGCGATCCTCACTAGGTGCCCCATACGCATGGCCTTCTCTCACATTTAAGCTACGCTTAGAAAACATTTTGAGGCTCTTCGACATGGCGTAATGGTTAGCACTCTTGTCTCGCTCGATCAGTTATGACTGAATAGTGAGTTCGTTCCTCACTGGGTGTCCCAAACTTTCGGATTTATGCAGTTTCAGCTTTGGTTACCCAACAAGGCAGATTTATCTATCTTTAGTCGTCAACCTATCTGGGAGAAGGAATATCTGAATTCAAAATCTGTAATGGAAGCAATAGATCTCAAATTGCTCTCATTCCAAAAACATTATGGCGACACAGATCACAAACAGCAAAACGAAATGAAGACTTAGAGAGGCATTACTACCAACTTTCTGAAGAGATATGGCACTCTTTGAGGACTTCAGGGATCTTCTTTCTGCTATTTCTCCCCCAAAAGTTGTTAAAGTAATATCTACCCACCTCTACGGAGTTGAGGTATGGTGGCTTTTGAAGCGTACCTTAGATGTGGCACAAAATCCGAAAGTGCGTAGCTTAAATGTGACAGAAGGCCATACGTATGGGGCACCTAGTGAGGATGGCACTATTCAATCGTAATTGATCTAGTGAGACAAACTTTAGATATGTTACAAGGCCGAACGTACAGAGCACCCAGTGAGGATGGAACTCACTATTCGGTCGTAACTGAACTAGAGAGACAAGCTTGCTTAGCTATTACACCACGTTGAATTGCTCTAGAAATGTTGGGGTACCCTGTAGGGTACTCTTTTACATAGAGTGCCATAGACTATCAGTACTAGTACATTTTAGTATTTTTTTTTGTAAATACAATGTCCCCAAAGAATGTAGACGATTATCGTCTTCCACATATCCTCTCTTTTTTTTTTTTTTTTTTTTTTTTTTTTTTTTTAATATCTGTGAATCGGCGAGGGAAGCAGGGAAGGATAATAAACTAGTTTCGCCTTATCTTTTCTGCGTTTTTTTGTTTTGTTTCTTTTTTTTTGTTTAATTTAATGTTTTCTTTCTAGTAGAGTGGATGCCAAACAGGGCTAGGCAGCATACTTTACCCAGTTATTTAACTCATTGCTTGAAGGGAGAAAAAAATTCACACCTTTCCTAAGGGCGTTTGTGTAAAGTGAATGCAATAAACTAGTCTGGAATTTGAGCTCAGATCGCTGATTTCAATCTTTTGAAAATAGTTGCTAAACCCTCATACAACCCCTTGATATTTGAATACCTATAAATTGTCTAGAAAATCTAATATTCCGAACATCACCTGCCATAAAAACGCACATATTGTACTAGTAAAATATGAAGGTATCACTTATTAACTGTCTCTCTAAAATTGTTTTCTTACAATTAATATCTACTAAACTTAATAATAAAAAGCGCTAATTGCAAGAGGAATAAAGAAAAGAAGATGGTGACGCGCCAAGTAAGTTGGGCCTATTAACTTTGGACATTGTTATTCGAAATCTTGGCTTATATTTAAGTTCGAATTCTGTTCTGTTATTTATGATGATTTTCAAAGCTTAGCTTAGATGTGGCATAAGGCCGAATGTTTTGGGGCACCGATAAGGATTGTACTCACTTTTCAGTCGTAATTGATCTGGCGTGATAAACTTGTTAACCAATGAAGTGCGCCATGTTCAGTTATTTATGTGAAAGGCACAGTTACTTCAGGCAAACCAACTGAAATTAAAAACAAGGGCTCTGTGTGTCTTTTTGAGTAAGAGGCTAAGAGAAAGACAGAAAGAAAAAAAGAAAGATGAAACAGAAAGAAGAAAAAATGAACGAAATAAGAATGAAAAAGGTCAACAACGAAAGAATGAAAATAAAGAAAAAGGACAAAGTAAAAAAAATAGATAATAAAAAAAGAATGGGAAAGAAACAATGGAAAGGAAAAATAAAGATTAAAAAGAAAGAAAAATGAAAAACTAAGAAAACAATAAAATGTGTGAAGAAAGAAAGAAAGAAAGAAAGAAAGAAAGACAGAAAGAAAGACAGAAAGTTAGGAAGGATGAAAGAAAGAAAGAAAGAAAAGAAAGAAAGAAAGGGAAGGAAAAGAAAAGAAAGAAAGAAGAAAAAAGAAATAAACAAAAGAAAAAACAAAGAAAAAACAAAGAAAAAATAAAGAAAAATGAAAAACTAAGAAAACAATAAAATGTGTGAAGAAAGAAAGAAAGAAAGAAAGAAAAGAAAAAGAAAGAAAAGAAATAAATAAAAGAAAGAAACAAAGAAACAAAAGAAAAAAAAAGAAGAAAGAAAGAAAAAGGAAGAAAAAGAAATAAAAATGAAAAACAAAGAAAACAATAAAATGTATGAAGAAAGAAAGAAAGAAAGAAAGAAAAGAAAGCAAGAAAAAAGAAAGAAAAGATAGATATAAAGGGAAGGAAAAGAAAAGAAAAGAAAGAAAAAGAAAAAAGAAAGAAACAAAAGAAAGTAAAAAAAGAAAGTAAAAAAAAGAAAGGAAAGACGTTGTAGGACAGGAACAAGGAAGCAATCGATTTGCATATGGCCGTCAAAGTGCTGTGTCGTAATATGTCCGATAACTGCCTCTTTTGTCTTCGAAGTTCCTCAACTAATTAGAAATTAGTTTCCTCCGTCGCCGATAGTTTTGGCGAAACCTGCTGCTAATTAATCTGGCAATTCTTCGAAGAAACATGTTAGCGAACTAAACATGCAAAAAGAAAAGCCCTCGGGCCATAAGCACTTGTTATTGCAAGCGACAAAGTACATCCAGACTTTTCTGGCGAAGAGCAAAAGGATGACATTCGATGGGAATTTATTTAACTGAGCGGAGGTCACTCGATCTATTTTAAAAGTTTAAGCTTCACTTTAGGACGGAATTCCTATAAGAGAGACACTGGGTAAACGGGTCAGTTCGAAAAATGACGATATCTTAGATTTGTTCAAATACTGATAATGCGAGTTTATATACCCATCCTCCCAAAACCTGTACCAAAATCTGCTTCGTATCTTCTATGTGTCGTTTCCTTTCAAAACCTAGCTCTCCACAGCTTCCTAACATTTATGACTATTAGTAATGTTTCATCCTTCGCTAAGAATCCCGATACCATTTAGAAATCCATTCACACATGGACCTCAGGTACATAGCTCCCCCTATCTCTCATGTCCTCACTAGCCCTGTGAGGATCAGGTTTTCCAAGCCTTCCTTCCTCATTATGTGCCAAAGATATTTCAGCTGTCTCTTTCTGATTCTAAATATAAGCTTTCATTTTCTTACCATTTTAAGACTTCCGCGTTGCTTTATCGCTCCGCCAATGAAATTCTCAGTATACTTCTGTAGAGCCAAATTTCTGTTGCCTCTAGTTTTCTTTTCACCTGGAGGGAGATTGTCCAGAATTCACTGACATACAAGAAGATAGATATCACATAAGAATCCAGCACTCCTTTCTTTGTTTTTAATAAAACTATCCTGTTTCTTAGTATTTTCCTTAAGTTGTATCTGGGTATGACGATTAACTACATCTAGCAGCAAAGCCTCTGATCGGAAGACTGAAGGTTTTAAGGAACTTAGAACCACCTCCTCATTGCTGACACGAGGTAGTAGCACCTGTTATGGTCCCAACTATAGAGAGTGAGTCCCAATCAAAAACGTAACACTATGAAAGTATAAAAATTCATTTTTGTACCAAAAAAAATAGTTGAAGCCATATAATTGTGTTCAAAATATTTAGATTTTGGCAATAAATAACCCATATAGGTATTAATATGCCGCTAAACAAAATCAACCAACAAACTGATATAGGGTACCATAACTCATAAAAATAGCATACCTTAAAATTATATTTTATTGGGACATTTTTCATTAAATAATTTAGACAAGTTAGTCAAGCCTTCACGTCTCACTCGCGTTTTTTAGTCAAATTAATATTCGGTCTGGTTTTACATTGACCTCTCTGGATTACATCCTTCTTGGGATTATCCAGACGGATTACCAAACATGTCATTACCTAACTATATATATGTAGAATAAAACAGCCTGTCGCCTCTGAGTGTTGACTTCAGTGTTCACCTTTATATATATATATATATATATATATATATATATATATATATATATATATATATATATATATATAATGAAATGGACGAAGTCCGACAATTATTTTAAGACATTTTTTATGTTTATACGTTCTTTTTATAGATAGGTAAATGTTGTTAATACTGTTTATTATAAAAAGACCATTTACTTAAATATTTGTATGTATAAAAAACGTATAAAAATAAAAAAATGTCTTTATATATATATATATATATATATATATATATATATGAAGAAATATAGTCTTAAAGTGTGCTATATTTATGGGATAAAGTGCTCAATATCAGAGATAGAGCGTGTGTAAATATAAAAGGGAACATAGAAGTCAACACTTAGAGGCGACAGTCTGTTTCATGCTAGATGCAATCGTTGACTGACGATTGCATCTAGCATGAAACAGACTGTTGCCTCTAAGTGTTGACTTCTATGTTCACTTTTATATATACATATATATATATATATATATATATATATATATATATATATATATATATATATATATATATATTTCATCTGACTGGAACATTGAAATGGATGAATTCTGTATTAGTTTTTCGACAGTTTTTTTAAATTTTATTTTAGCTTTCACCGTTAAATTTCTATTTCTGACACGAACTCAGTTTACACCGGGGTTGGTAAACAGACCACCGATATCTTCGTCTGCCGAAATAGGCTATTCCCCATATGAGGTGATTTGGGATTTTATTGTTTATTAATTATTTGCTCTGTAATAATAAATATATTGAGCTCTTTTTGTGGATCAGTTGTAATATTTTATATTACTAGGATCCACTTCGATTATATACCAACGAATTTGTTAACCGTACTATATATATATATATATATATATATATATATATATATATATATATATATATATATATATATATATATATATTACTGTTATTATTATTATTATTATTATTAACTTTACTAATCTGCTTTTTGTATGAATGATTCATGTAATATAAATTGAACTGCACCACATACTTGATATTAAAAGAACTGATCCGACGTGAAACTTTCGGGATAACAGCTGAGACATTACTCTATTTATTGAACAATTTAGTTCATCCCATATTGACTGATAAACTCCTACAACAAAAAAATTCTCAAATTACCATATTAGTAAAAAAAATGCACTCTTTTCAAAAAATTTCAACCTTAGCGTTGCGACTGCACGCTCCAAAAGTTTTTATCCGTTAACAATAACACATTTCTAACAAAAATATATTTCGATTCGCATTAATATTTCGTGTCCGCTATTACCTGGATTTACTAAAAACAAAATCATTTCCATGACTGAGGATGGCTGTATGTACAGCCGAAAGTACTAGCAGATTAAAAAAAAAGACCTTATACAACTTGAAGTTATTAAAAACAAGGATCATAACATTCATCGAGAGGTTCGTAGGTTAATATAACTTTAATAAATTTGTTTGCGAAGATGTTTTTCGCCATTTATATCATTAACTTTACTAATCTACTTTTTGTATGAATGATTCATGTAATATATATATTCGATTCCTGTCGGAGAACGAAAATTTTCTATGAAAATTTCTCGGACATTCAGGCCGGTAAATGTTATTTAATACTGTTTATTATAAAACAGAGCATTTGCTTAAATACTTGTATCTATAAAAAGAACGTTAAACATATCATAAATGTCTTTAAATAAATTGTCGGACTATGTCCAATTCAAAAAAAAATATATATATATATATATATATATATATATATATATATTATTAACAATAATAAATTATATATATATTTTTCCTCACCGAGTAGCACAACTGTGAGCAAGCACTTCCTTGGATTTTCTCAAGAATCTCTCAATAAATAGCAGGAGCACCAAACCATATGTGGCAGCAATATTTAAAACTTGAGAAATGTTCCAAAAGTGCCTGATATCCATGTTTTCATGTCTGTATTTCTCCTGTACGTGATCCTTTGTCAATAGACCAAGGAACTCTATTTGGAAATAAGCCTTCATATCTTTATATAATATCTTTGTGAATAGCAGAAATAATCCAATTAGTGATTGATTTTACTAATATCACGAAATCCTCTGATTTCATTAACGCCCACAAAATATGACTCACGAATTCATAGAAAATTAACTGCCGAAAGAGAAAGTCACTTTTATCATTCTTTTTTCCAAAAACGTGGTTCTGTCCGAAAATTCCCAGATCAGGCTAAAAAAAAAAAAAAAAAAAAAAAAAACACCACAAAATATACTTCATATATTATTTAAACTGTTTCACTGTCCCTGTTCAAAATAGTCCCCTGAGGGACGTACACATTGATCAACGCCTCCCAAGTACCGTCCAATACTGCTTGGGTTTCCGTTTGAATTTTCATCTAACATCTATCAACTGTCTCATGTGTTTGACATTTCGATGTCAAACACATGAGACAGTTGATAGATGTTAGGTGACGGTCTTTGTGGATGAGGTCGCAAAGATTTTCGGCACAACTTAAACTGACTGGTCCGCTCGTAAAAAAAAATAAAATAAAATAAATAAAAATTAAACAAAAATATTTTTTAACAATTTCTATAGATTAACAGACTTTCGATCTCCCTTGAGCCGCAGGATTTGTCAGAATCCAAAAGTATTTTAGGATCTTATTAAAGGTACAAAATTTAATTAATGAAATTAAAACAGATATTGTGGAAAGGAACAAGAAAAAATACTACAGTAGTTGGCAGTACGAAAAGAAGAATTAAATAAAAAGAAAGGAAAAATTACTATAGAATGAACTAACCGGTTATCGCTTTTCATTCGTCGGAACTCGATCGAGGAAAGTAAAAGTTTTGTGTACACCGACTATCTATAGATATACGTGTGTCACATGTGTGTATTTCCTTCTTCATTATCTTTTTAGTCGGTGTGAATAATATTTTAATTGACATATGAAAAAAAAACTGTCATAGAATTTCTGTTTTTTGGAAGGGGTCATGCTGCAAGCATTGACAGAAGGGGGTTGGTTGATTTAAAGTGTACGGGTTATTCAATATGGAATTTGATATGGTGCACCAAATGACCAGCTGCCTATTAACAGTATGTTCACGATTACTGAAAAGATTTATTTGATGTAAAATCTGTAAAGAGACGGGTCAGTATAGTTAATGATAGCGAGAAACTGATCTTAGAAACACTGAATGGCGAGCTGCAGCTACGAATGAACATGAGAACAAACAGGTTATTGTGACGATTACATTAAAGCAGAAAATTGTGAAAGCTACGAAGCAAACCGGAGTTCCGTTTAATCTCTCAAATACACATTCACATTCTAAGTGGTTCCCTAATATACAGAATGAAAGTGTAGAAGATGCCTGCTGTCGAAAATCATTACTAACCCCTAACCGCTTTCTTTCAATTCCATGTACCGTTTCCCTTCAGGGCGTGGGCGATTATGGTCCCCCAGCCACGTTCTAAACTTTGTACCACGTGGTAAGGTTTCCATTTTCACAATCGCTCTCACTTCCTGTTCTGCCATCAAAAAGAGACATGAGGGCGATGGACATAGACATCGGGAGGTGGAAGGACGTCGCCAGCAATCGCTCACGGCGGAGACGCGATTTACACCGACGGTTGAATCGAGATGAAAAGATACGAGGGTTTGCCGCCGGCGAGAAGCGTGCTCGACGGAAAGAAAAAAACAAAAAACAAACCGACATCGAGGGAGAGCGTCTTCACATGCATTCGTTGTAATCGAGACTGTCACTCCTGTGTGGGCCTGTACAGCCATAACAGATAATTGTGCCGCCATCAGCAGCTGAGGGATAACTCTTTGGCCGAATATCGAAGTTTCCTAAAGACAGACGGATACCATACAGACATCTTTAACCATTATTATTAGTCGTTGTCTCGTATCTTCTCATATATACCTTTCTAATTGCTTTTATAGCAAATTTATTCAGAGCATCAATCTTTGATTTCGAGCAAATAGCGCGGATCTAAAATGAAAGATTGGCTCTTACTAATGAAACAAGAATGTCTGATAAATTTTGCCTTGGATTTTGTCAAGATGACAATTTGAAATTGTCGAAAATACTGGCATGTCACTTCCATCTGACAACAACTCAAATATAAGGATCTTGTTATTCAAGAAATTGATAGTAAGTTAATGTCTCATTAAGTCTTGTTAGCGAAGTAATTTCGCCATTAATCACATTAACTTTGCTAATTAATCCTTTGTATATATTACTTCCTTATGATATAATATATAATCTGCACACTCTAATATATATATATATATATATATATATATATATATATATATATATATATATATATATATATATATATATATAATATATATATATATATATATTAGGTACCTCCAACAATTCGCTAAAAAATCAGTATAGCATAATGATAACAGGTCCGAAACTTAATAAAAACAAAGGTTCATCATTAAAATATTTATGTTATTATTAAGAGGAAAGAACAAAGTATTTTTTAAATATTTAAAAAAAAATTTTTCTTCTTTCTAACGTTTTAAATTTGGCTCAAAAATCTCGTTTATTTTTGTTAAAACCGTACGACTTGTGGTCATCGAAATTTTTAGTGTAGCAGTTTCGGGGGAAAACCTATTAATTTTGAAATTATTGCAAAAATCAAATAATTGTCTAATTTAAATGAAACTTTCAGGACTTATTCAAAACTGAATGAATTTATTTTTAAAATTTTTATTTTTAGAAAATCTTAGTAAAAATATTTTTTTTTTTACATCTTTTTTTTTTTTACATTTTTTACCCCCACCATAAATTAATTTCATGAAATTTTATAGAATTTCAAAGAGTTCGCAAACTTTTTTTTATATATAAGCTGGACTCCTTGGAGAAGTTAAATAATCATTTTTTTTTCTCAATTAATGCCAACTTTAAAAAAAAATCTGCTCCAAATTGTAAAATAAAAACTGCAATAAACTCACTAATTATCAAATTAGATAGGCTTTTACATTATATATATATATATATATATATATATATATATATATATATATATATATATATATATATATATATATATGTCGGAGAAGCTCGGGGGAACGACTTTCTCGTATCAACAGTTCGTTAAAAAATTCTTTCTGTTTTTATAGGAATACGCGGAGATTAATAGATTCCTATATTTACGTATAAGCTTGAAGTTTCCATAAACCCGAATTTACTGCACAACATGGATGACTTCAAGCTTATACGTAAATATAGGAATCTATTAATCTCTGCGTATTCCTATAAAAACAGATTTTTTAACGAACTGTTTATACGAGAAAGTCGTTCCTCCGAGCTTGTCCAATATTTTGAAATCATCTTCGCTCATTTTCCCTGATATACACATATATATATATATATATATATATATATATATATATATATATATATGGTTAAATAAGGATATGCTGATCGATTTGTTTTTACGGTTTATCAACCCTCGGTGGGTTATGTAAAGCTAAAACATTTTTTTCTTTTGCAAATGAACATTGATATTCTTTTAGAATAATAATGATTTTTTCCCGATACAAATCCTTCTATTTAACCCATAGGGAGAAGGAGAAAATGCATTTATATCATTCCCAACTGTATAAGCGCGTAGTTGAATGTGACGAACCCATAACTCGTCTCTCCGATTTCTCATGGCGAGCCGATATCCATTTTCACAACCCACGCACAGGCTATTTATTCTCTAGCGGTCACTCATCTAGTTACTGACCAGATTCAATGTTGCTTAACAACGGTGATCGCACTTCCTACATTAGTAGGAAACTCTTGATAAATGTAAAATGTTTCTCTAGTTATTCATTTAATCAGAAAATGTGGATGTATGTAAAATTGATGGAAACATATGTAGAGATTCAACAACACAAACACACACACACACACATATATATATATATATATATATATTATTTAGATATATCTATTCAACATATATAAGAGAGGTCAATTTAAATAGTTTACTTTTAAAAGAGTTTTTAATACACATGATAAATACATTTTTATTCAGTTAGACATTTAATAGGCAGGTTAATGTTTGTCATTTTTTAAAACGAAAAATGTTTATATATATATATATATATATATATATATATATATATGGGTCAGGTTGTTTTTCACTTATTTCAGGAAATCAGCATTGCACTCAAAATAATACCTTGAATTTCATGTGCCAAATATTGACACCAAAACTTAGATTCATAGCTTTTACCAATTTTTGAGCGATTTGTTTTAAAGTACATCTGAAAAAATGTACCTAATTTACGTAGGTTTTGCTTACAAACTGACTTAAAAAATTTTACTATATCAAGAATAAATCCAAATAAAGTTGATATCTTTTTATTAGATGAATTGAATGGAAAATATATTCAAACCAGAATTTTAATTATGAATCACTACAAGCA
>OZ038498.1:104310243-104317743 GCA_964036315.1 Acanthosepion esculentum | reverse complement strand
TTACTTGTGCTTATGTGTACGTTCATAGTTCGTTACTTTGTTCATTATTTTCTTAATTTATTTACTTATTCATTGGTTTTGGTTGAGTTATTTACTTTAATGTCCTCTTTATATATTTACATACGCTCTACCTCTGATATTGAGCACTTCAACCCCCTAAATATAGCATACCTTAAAACTATATTATATCATTATTATTATTATTATTAAGATATTATAACAAAAACATTTATTAATGTAATTTTCAGTTGACAATATGAATACAATAGCGTTTTCTTAATTCTTCCAGTTGCTAAGGAAATTTTGTTTTGTTTTTAATAGTTACTTTGTTTTTAATAAAGTCATTTCGTTTTTTCCTTGAAAAAGCCCACATTGGACGAAACGTGTCGGTTAATAATACAGTTTTCCTACTGTCTTTTACCTTTATATATATATATATATATATATATATATATATATATATATATATATATATATATATATATGTGTGTGTGTGTGTGTGTGTGTGTGTGTGTGTGTGTGTGTGTGTGTGTGTGTGTGATGGTAGGATTTATAATAATATCCGAAACAATTTGGGGATGATAAGATAATGTAGAAAAACTATGCAACTACGCGTTTCACCACCTATTATATGAGTCCTACGGCTGTACAAACAGATAAACATGGTCATATTAAGGTAATAAACATCTTTATGCGATGTTGCAGCGAGAGAGGAAATTTTTTGGGTAACTGAAGCCGCCAACGTCAACTGAATTTTAAATTTATCCCACTGTGTCCATATCTTTGTTTGATTAGTTCGTATACTGCATAATACTACTACTGTTTTTTGAGATGATTGGGAAAAACTGGAGGCGGCGAAGGTGCGGTTCTAAAGAAGGGTGCTAAGGATATGGACCAAGCATGAGAGCAACGATGAGGTTTTGGAGAGGATGCAAACAAGGAAGAAGCTTATAAAATCAGGAAGAGGCAGCTGAAATTTCTGGGACACGTAATAAGAAAAAAGGGCTTGGAGAGTCTGATACTCACATGTCGAGTAGAGGGAAAGAGAGACAAGGGAAAGTAACGCATGACATATCTGGCGGCCTTAAGCAAGTGGATGACAGAACAGGGCCTGGCGGAGGTGGCAATGGGACAAGACTTATTGAGAGTTAAAGAGTGTTCCAAAGATTTGGATCGATTTTAAATGTGAATTAAGTTTAAGCGTCAAATGATTTTTTCTTTTTCATCCAGATTTAACAACTTAAGCCTTTGGCAATTTCAACCATGGAAAGATTAACAATCAAATAACATGGTAAAGTTATAGAAGCCTATTACGAAAATGGACGTTCAAACAGAATTTGAATGAGAAGTTCCCAGGTGACATCATCTCTTGAAACAGTCAATTGGCCACCAGGATCGTGAGACTTGACGCCTTTAGATTTCTTCCTTTGGGGTCATCTCAAAACTAAGATCTCTGCCAACAACAATTCAAAAGCTGAAGGATGAGATAATAAGGCATATTGGTGAGATCGGGGAGCAACTATGGAGAGACGTCATCAAAGATTTTGACCATCGAGTGGAGGTGTGCCACCAAAGCCTTCGTTAACATTTGGGCGATATTATTTTTCACACATAATTCCCATGACTTAAATAACAGGATCCAATAGAGAAATAAATAAATTTTCACCAATAACACTGATTTATTTACTGCTGACTTTGATCCGTCTTAATGAAACACCCTTTACAAAAGATAGGGGGAAGTGGGGAGCCATGATCGGGACACGGCACAGAAAAAGAAGAAGGTGATATTGTATATAAGCCGGCTCTCATGCTGACCGCAGAGAATTGCGGGATCAGTGCATTTGCAACATCTTTTCTTCATAGAAAATTAATTAGCTTCTCTTTTCATCAAATTGGCGTTTTTAGTCTGAAATTGTGGGCAGTGTTGTTTCACAGCTATGCGGATAATTTGAAAAATTTCCCGGTAAAGAGAATTT
This sequence comes from Acanthosepion esculentum, assembly GCA_964036315.1. Classification (NCBI taxonomy): domain Eukaryota; kingdom Metazoa; phylum Mollusca; class Cephalopoda; order Sepiida; family Sepiidae; genus Acanthosepion; species Acanthosepion esculentum. Next base: position 104,315,767 of record OZ038498.1, on the reverse strand, counting down.
CTAAAAATGTATGTAACATTTATTAATCGATTAAAAATAGATTAAAAATTGATGTAAGTTTGAATTGAGGAAAAGTCACACAACGCAGGTGCGAAAAATAACAAAACTGAAAATATATATTAAATCCAGAGACACTGAAAAATATGAAAACTGGTAAGCATATATATATATATATATATATATATATATATATAGAGAGAGAGAGAGAGAGAGAGAGGGAGGGAGGGGGAGAGATAATAGATTTAGGATGGCTCGGTAAGTATTATAGACAATCAGACATAGATAGATAGATAGATAGATAGATAGATAGATAGATAGATAGATAGATAGATAGATAGATAGATAATGAACAGAAAAGGATAGATAGATAGATAATGAACAGACAAGGATAGATAGATAGATAGATAGATAGATAGATAGATAGATAGATAGATAGATATGAAAAGGACTGAGATAGATACATAGATAGATAGATAGATAGATAGATAGATAGATAGATAGATATGAAAAGGACTGAGATAGATAGATAGATAGATAGATAGATAGATAGATAGATAGATAATGAACAGACAAGGATAGATAGATAGATAGATAGATAGATAGATAGATAGATAGATAGATAGATAGATAGATAGATAGATAATGAACAGACAAGGTTAGATAGATAGATAGATAGATAGATAGATAGATAGATAGATAGATAGATAGATAGATAGATAGATAATGAACAGACAAGGATAGATAGATAGATAGATAGATAGATAGATAGATAGATAGATAGATAGATAGATAGATAGATATGAAAAGGACTGAGATAGATAGATAGATAGATAGATAGATAGATAGATAGATAGATAGATAGATAGATAGATAGATAATGAACAGACAAGGATAGATAGACAGATAATGAACAGACAAGGATAGATAGATAGATCTATCTTTATTCATACCTATCTCAGTCTAGTCATATATATTTCAGTCTATTCATATCTGGCACTTTTTAATACTACTGTTTCCTGGTCTAATTCAAATATGACAATTAACTTATTTATCATATATATATATATATATATATATATATATATATATATATATATATATATGTATGATAAATAAGTTAATTGTCATATTTATATATATATATATATATATATATATATATATATATATATATATACATATATATATATAATTGTCATATATATATATATATATATATATATATATATATATATATATATATATATATATAGGGAGATAGTGAAAGAGGGAGGGAGACAGAATGAGAGAGAGGAGGTAGGTAGTGAAGATACTATGGGAGATATATATTATATATACACATATACATACACAAACATATATAAATAGAGAAGGGGAGAGATAAGGAGTGAGTGAGAGTAGAGTGGCATATATATATATATATATATATATATATATATATATATATAAAAGTGGACATGGAAGTCAGCACTTAGAGGCGACAGTCTGTTTCATGCTAGATGCAATCGTCAGGGAACTAGTGCTGTTATTTTTCTCGGCTATTTATATATACGGGTCAGTGGTGCATTGTGGGTAGTCTATTTTGGCGGTTATTTTTACCGGAAGTCGTTTATTTGTTTATTTATTTATTTGTGTCAAATTATTTTGCTTGTTTTTATTTAATTTTATTTTTATTTTTTAACTTATATATTTATTTATTTATTAATTTTTTTTTTGATTTTGATCGGTGTTTTTATTAACGTAGTAAAAATTTGTACACTAATAAGTAAATAAATAACCACAATGCACCACTGACCCGTATATATAAACAGCCGAGAAAAACAACAGCACCAGCCGCCTGACGATTGCATCTAGCATGAAGCAGACCGTCGCCCCCAAGTGCTGACTTCCATGTTCACTTTTATATTTATATATATATATATATATATAAATATAAAAGTGGACATGGAAGTCAGCACTCAGACTGTCGCCTCTAAGTGCTGACTTCCATGTCCACTTTTATATTTACACACGCTCTATCTCTGATATTGAGCACTTTACCCCATAAATATAGCACACTTTAAGACTATATTTCTGCATATATATATATATATATATATATATACACATGCGCACACAATTTTGATTTCGATGTACAATAAGCTATTTGAAAACTGGAAAAATGCAATAAACATTTAACCAGGTAGACAGACCTTGTCGGCTGAATTTAATTAAACCTGTTTGTACACACACACACATACATACATACATACATACATACATACATACATACATATATATATATATATATATATATATATATCGTCGAAAATACCATTCTTTTAAGATGAGTCAATAATAAATGATATGATCGAGTTGGAAGGAAGACGGGCTATCAAATATTTATTTTCTCCCGTTTCTGGCAACTGCGTTAAACATGGATTCTAGCCAGATATGTTTATAAAATACGACAAAGGAGAATTCACATTTTTTTTCTTTTCTTTTTTTTTTCAAAGCTCAATGGCCGTCTTTATATAAAGAGTAAATACTCTCGTGCAACTCTGTAATGTATATCACGCGGACAGAAAGCTTGATTGATTTCTATATATCATTTTTTTTTTCTGCTGTATATGTTCTATTGATCTCCTCGGAAAGCTTTTCCTGGTGTAGGGCTGTGTTTTTATGGACGCCATCGGCGATAATCAGGGATTCTCATAATAGAAATGTCCTTGTTTGATATGACGTAATAGACCATGTGGAAACCTATTTTCATGATATAACAAGCTATTGCATAGTGCTACTACTGATTCAAACGAACTGTTTAGGTCTATAAGGCAAATACGTATTATTACTCACTCTCAGATTTACTGATTTAAAATGAAGGAAAAGATCGAGAAAACGAAAGGGGAAAACGAATATAAAAATATAAAAATATATGTGTATAATATTACACAAAAATCAGTGTTTAATATGGTAGCCCATATTACATTGTCACGACATCATATGTGGCAAGATCAGGTGTTTGGCGAACTGCGGTCATTGTTCCGTTGTGGGTCGTATCGGCTGTTTTCAGACCAGTTCTAAAAAGTCGAATTGTCGTGATTACTGACTGAAAGTCAAAAGACAACGAACCGTTTTCATATAATAATAAATGGCAAAACACAATGAGGTCTTTACTAGCTTTTTTTATTTCCCCCAGCAGAGAAATGTTGCCATCTACTTGTCGGTGACGGAGAGTGTACAGTAAGTGAAAACATTTCCCTACCCTAGCCATTTTTTTTCCAGATCTTCACCTGGCTACCAAGCCAAAAAACCTCACTAAAACGTTTTAGAGACAGGAAATCTTTTTTTTACTCGGTTTTGATGTCTCGCTTTCTCTATAGTTGCTGATTCGTCAATTCACGATCCAACGAAAGTCACCACTGAATCCTGTTTCCTACGGCTGTCAACTGACCCTATTGATTATATCGATTGATTTCCAACAATATATGTCCTAATTTATTTATTTAGGCGGAAGATGTTTTTAAAGTTATATATATATATATGTATATATATATATATATATATATATATATGTGTGTGTGTGTGTGTGTGTAATTTGGCAGTAATTTTTCTTTTTAACATGTTGCGTTGAATGTCAAAGACAACATAGTCCTGCATATTCTCTTTTGAATTTTCTCATATTTTCTAATGAGATTTTTTATTTGAAAATTATATTGAAATAAATATTGTCCGTAAGATAACCGAGTACTTTCGAACATTGTTCATCTTCAGGGTTAAAATTTTTAAACAATGCCTTATATATATGTAGAGTCAGTTTTTTTTAAAAACATTTGCAAATTGTCTTGTAGCAGAATCATGTTGCTACATTTTATTTTTACAAGCTAAATAAACGTTACTAAATCATTTTAATTTTGAAAGACTCGATGATGTTATCGCGTGCATGGCGAAGATTTTTAATCATGTGAGGGCGTGAAAAAACTTTTGACCCTGAAGATGAAAAATGATGTTCGAAAGTACTCGGTTATAATTTTCAAATAAAAAGTCTCATTAGAAAATATGAGAAAATTCAAAAGAAAATATGCAGGACGATGTTGTCTTTAACATTCAACACAACTTGTTTAAAATATATATATATATATATATATATATATATATATATATATATATATATATATATATATTAAAATGGTAATCCGTATGAAATTTGCAAGAGGATAAAGTTCTAAGGAGAGATCTATGTCAGTGATAGGGCAAAATTATTAATTAATAAACATGAAACACTTAAAATACCATAGGTAATAATCTTTATTTCATGAACTATAAAAATAGCCTTCAATCTTTCAGATGTGCAAATCAAATAGAATTTTAATGCTTTAATGTACGCGTGACCATGACATTATAACATAGAGAGAAAAAAAATCCATAATGGATCATTTTTCACGTTCTAATGAACGCTCGGCACATTGTCAACCATTTTGGATTTGAAAGCATAATGAAAGAATTACGATAATGGAAAACAACGCACAACTTTGTATAAATAATTATATTAATGAACAACATATAGTTTTATTCCACTTGTACCCCTGAAGATGATCTTGGGTAAAGATCGAAAGTACTTGGTAAATGAAAAGGAAAGAAATTTAAACAGCTATAGCACATTTCTCTCATCATTTAACATCAATAGACGTAAAGTTATTCGTGACTATGAACGGATTTTGTTAAAATATTAGCAGACACAATATCTGTATTTTATTCAATCAGACATATATATATACATATATATATATATATGTATATATTTTGAATTGGACATAGTCCGGCAATTTATTTATAGACATTTATGATATGTTTAACGTTCTTTTTATAGATACAAGTATTTAAGCAAATACTCTGTTTTATAATAAACAGTATTAAATAACATTTACCGGCCTGAAAGTCCGAGAAATTTTCATAGAAAATATTCGTTCTCCGACAGGAATCGAACCTGTATCCTATACGGAACCGTCATTTCGCGTGACGTGCCTTAACCATTCGGCCACAGAGAACGTTAAACATATCATAAATGTCTTTAAAATAATTGTCGGACTATGTCCAATTCAAAATATGTGACGTCCTTTGTTTACATTTGATACGCTAAGAGCAGATATGAATAGAAGAGATTCATGGAAGATTTAAGTTTAAAGATAGTAAAATCGACCTTGCTAACCGGACGCTTCTCTGTTGCCGAACGGTTAAGGCACGTCACGCAAAATGACGGTTCCGTATAGGATACAGGTTCGATTCCTGTCGGAGAACGAAAATTTTCTGTGAAAATTTCTTGGACATTCAGGCCGGTAAATGTTCTTTAATGCAGTTTATTATAAACAGAGCATTTGCTTAAATAGTTGTATCTATAAAAAGAACGTTAAACATATCATAAATGTCCTTAAATGTATGTGTAATTGGGCAATTTCTCTTTTATACAAATTTCATTAAATACGATTGCTAAGGTACTTCGATTAAGCATTTTATTCTGTTTTTGTGTGTGTGTGTGTGTGTGTGT
>OZ038498.1:104290243-104307743 GCA_964036315.1 Acanthosepion esculentum | reverse complement strand
GTATGTATATATATTTATATATTTTAGATATATGATTGCATATGTATGTGTATATTTACCACTAATATTATCTATCTATCTATCTATCTATCTATATATATATATATATATATATATATATATATATATATATATATATATATATATATATATATATATATATACTGCCGACCAAAGGTTTGGGACAACATTGATTTTTTTTCCTTAAAAAATGAATCAAGTTCAATGTCTTTAAAGAAATAATTTTTTTTCTATATTTGTATGCAATTATACAATAATTTAAATCAAAATGATCTTTTACGACATTTGCACTAGATTCTGCATTTCATTGCAGAAAATAATGCACTCCATTTTTTTATATCTGTAATTTTTCGAGCAATCTGACGTTCGGAATACTCTTCTATAGGAAGAATTTCCATTTGGGGACTTTTTGAAATACTAATCTGTATAATTCTTGACATTTTAACAGTTAATGAAAATTAATTTCAATTGCACATTAATCTAGATGGAACTGACCCTCTACCAAGCAATAAATTGATTTGCATAAAGTTTGGAATTTTTTTTTTTTTTTTTGCAACCTGATACCTTTCCTGAACTGTCGAGCAGAAATTTACAAATAAATATTTGTAAATTTCTGCTCGACAATTTCCAAAGCTTATGCAAATCAATTTATAATGATTGTAGAAAATGTGTTTGAATTTTTAGTAAAGGTTTGTATATATACATAATAGGTGAATTTATTTATCCAAATATGCAAAATTAGCCTTTTTATGAACTCAGAGAAATAATTTAGGGCGGTCCTAAGTTTTTTTTTATCAGCAGTACCTATATATGTATATATATATATATACTTTCTAACAGTTGAAATATAATCCTTGACAATGGCTAAATGTATAGCCTAAAGCGCTCGAATATAAAGAACATTCGGACAGTTTTTATATAATTTATCATCTGAAAAGAAAAACTTTATTAGATCGCACAGAAAAATTATATAAAAAAAATTAATTAAAAGCACCTTGTCAGTCGTTTTTAATGAAATGTGCATGAAAGAAGGATTGCTGCCTAAATACACAAATATATATATATATACATATTATAAATTAATTGATTTAAAATATGTTTTTTTTTCGCGAAAAACCATATTTTAAATCAATTAATTTATAACATTAATACTCTGTAAATTTACATTGAGCACTATCTATTATATATCTATATCTATAAGAACACCGGATTTTATATCTTACTTTTCATTCTTTATATATATATATATATATATATATATATATATATATATATATATATATATAAGGAAAGAACAATAAGATATAAATAATAAACAGTATATATATATAAAAAGAAAGAACAGTAAGATATGAATAATAAACAGTATATATATATATATATATATATATATATATATATATATATATATATATATATACAGACCGTGTTCTATAGCCTTTGATGGCAGCTGGCCTAGGAGAAGGGCAACTCTGAATTCAAAACCTGAGGAAGGTCGTTTTTGGTGACCCTGTGGCACGTAGTGCTCCAAGTCTCTGCATTCGGCCCTTCAAAAAGTGTGCACAAAACTTTCATCACTATAATCAAATCTCATGTCCTGGTGTCGGGCTGTCAGTTTCCAAGGAACTGATCTGCTTGAACCTCACACGTCGAATTCGACGGGAGAGTCGAGTATACATATATACATATGCCCAGAACGATGAATAGCGTTTATTCAAGACAATTTTAGACGCCATGTTTAAAAAGGAATTAACGAATAGAAAAGAAAATTGAAAATTTTCCGCCTCTTCTTCTTCAGACTAAATAAATAAATATTTAATAAATATCTCAGACAGAGACGTAAAAATACTAGTCGATCATCGCCAGAGGCGCGTTGAGAGCACATGAATTTAGAATTAATTTCTAAATTCCTGTACAAATATAAGAGTAGTGTCTGTTGTTGATTGCGTATAGTGTTCCCCGCTTCTAACAATATGGCGATTTTCTAAGCGGAGTTTAGATGTGGCACAAGGGCGAAAGAATGGGGCACCCACTGAGGGACGAACTTACTATTCAGTTGTAATCGGTCGAGCGAGACAAGCTTGTTAGCCATTACATCACATCGAGGTGTCCTAAATAGATGTGGCACAAGGCCAAAGGTGTGGAGCACCCAGTAAGGATCAAATTCAGCGCCTCTCCAAATACGTGTAAATACATGAGATTTTCTGTAACAGTGACGTCTGTTTGCATTTGAGTGCAGGTAGCAATATCTATCTATCTATCTATCTATCTATCTCAGCCTTTTCATTATCTATCTATCTATCTATCTATCTATTCAGTCTGTTCACATCTATCTATCTATCTATCTATCTATCTATCTATCTATTCAGTCTGTTCACATCTATCTATATATATATATATATATATATATATATATATATATATATATATATATATCAGCTTTTTCATTATCTATCTATCAATGTATCTATCTATATCAGCATTTTCATTATCTATCAATCTATCTATATCAGCCTTTTCATTATCTATCTATCTATCTATCTATCTATCTATCTATGTCAGTCTGTTCATTATCTATCTATCTATCTATCTATCTATCTATATCAGCCGTTCCATTATCTATCTATCTATCTATCTATCTCACTCTCTTCATTATCTATTTATCTATCTTATTCTGTTCTTTATCTATCTAGCTATTAGTTTGTTCATAACTTTATATCTATCTCAGTTTCTATCTGTCTATCTATCTATCTATCTCGTTATATATATGTGTTTGTGTGTGTGTGTGTATGTGTGTGTGTGTGAGCGTGGGCAGGCGCGTGATTAAAAAGAGACAAGAGGAAAAACAATCCTTAACCGACGCGTTTCGTCTTCTGAGTGACGTTAGGAAGGCAAATGTGACATGTTTTCATATTGTCTTTTAATTCATTTTGTTCCTTCACAGATACACTCTATCTGAAAATAATTTACACACACACACACACACACACACACACACACACACCCACACACACATATATATATATATATATTTGTATTATAATAAAAACATATTGAAATCGCTACACAAAAACTTTCATGTTTCAATACCATGATCATTTTTCTTCAGTAGATGGTAAGTAACTGGTGATTAAATGATTTTTAAGAACATTTTAAAACAAGGTGTTAACTTTTTTCCGAAGGTTAAAGGGGTGACTTATTTTTTCATGACATGAAAAAATAATTCACCCGCTTCTACCATGTGAGTTTACTTTTCTATTTAGCGCAGATCTAACATCTGATTGGTCAATGAAGACATACCCACAAGTCTATTTTTAATTCTGACCTTATGCACGCCCCACTTTAAAACTTTGTTTCTAAATTTCCTTAAAAACCATTCAAACACCAGTTACATACCATCTCCTGAAGAAGTACATATATTATTGAAACATGAAATCTTTTGTGTAGCGATTTCAAAATGTTTTCATTACAATCTCTTATAATAAAAAATATAATAATAACATATTGATCTACTTTGTATTAAGCACTTTCTTTAAAAGTAAATTCTATGGACATTGGATTTTTACTCCATCTGTTCTTTCTCTCATATATATATATATATATATATATATATATATATATATATATATATATATATATATATATATATACCCAAGTTTAGGATTGGTATATACGGAGTGAATTCCAAATTGTATGTGGTGTAGATATTTTGTATGTGTGTGTATATATCTAAATACGTCTGAGCGCTTATGTATTATAACCTGAGAATGTTCGAATGATTTCGCGTGAGAGGCGACTAACATGTTGAAATGAAACTAAAAATTTATACATTTCTGTCTGGGGTTCTGAACATCCCTTTCAACATAATTTCAATGAAAATATAAATTAAATAGCATATATATCTTTTATTTTCATTTTTATATTTTTATATTTTTTCTCCTCGGTAATTCTACAATTTAAAACTTAATAGAGATTTGATTTAGATTTCTAAATAGGTAATTTTTAATTTTTTACTTTTAATTTTAATTTCAAATTTTATAAATCTTTTAATATCTATGATAACCTTGCTTAGTTGTCAAATTTTTCGAATTACTCTATACTTGTATTTTGATTGGTCATTCTAGCTTATGTAACAGCGTTTACCCCTAGCTAAGGATCGTTAATTAATTTGAAACTTTTAAAACCATTTATTCTATATTCTACATCATCACTTGATAAGACACCAGAAGTGTTGAAACAAAATGGCTATTTTTGTCGTGATTTTATAACATATTTATGTTGTAATATTCAAATAAATAATTTTATATATATATATATATATATATATATATATATATATATATATATATATATATAGAGAGAGAGAGAGAGAGAGAGAGAGAGAGAGAATACACAATTATTACTCAATCGCGCGTCATGGGTATGACGATAAACTGCATCCGCGTCCTGGGTATGACGATAAACTACGTCCGTGTGCTGGGTATGACGATAAACTACGTCCGCGCCCTGGGTATGACAATAAACTACGTCCAACAGCAAGGCCTCTGATAATACATTTTTGAAAAAATAAGGTTGCCAGCTGTACATTTAAAAAAAATATTACCAGCTATACCTTCTTTTTTTTTTTTCGTTTTTTTTTTTTTTTAAAGAATAGTGTTGCCGGCTATATATTTTTGAAAAAAATAATATTGCCAGTGATACGTTTTTGAAAAAATAATATTACCAGCTATACATTTTTGAGGGAAAAAATATTAACAGGAGTAGATTTTTGACAAAACAAAAATATTACAACAAAAAAAAAATGTTGTCAGCATTAAATGACCCATTGGGGTTGATGTGCCGTAAAACAAACCAAACCAATAATACTCGATCGCCTGTAATAATTGCTACAAAAAATACATAGGAGAAACCTCAACGAATCTAAATAAAATATTATATGAACACAAAAGGGATATATTACTAAAGAATATATTGATGTTGGTTGACCACCGTAATGAGACTGACCACAATAAAAAAATGCTAGTCTGATCAAAGAAGAAAACTATCCACTATGAAGTAAATGTCTAGAGAGTGCCTTGATTGCAAGGTCATTCACAGTACATCTGCGCCCTGGATCTTACAACATTTCACCCATTCCAGACTGAATGTCTATTATTAGTGTGGGATATTTACTAACAAAAGTGATGGAAGAAAAGCGAAAAAGAATTTAAGTGAAATCGGCTAGATTAAAAAAAAATTAAAAATCTAAATTTCCCAGCATCTTTCGTTCGGGCGCACCAACATAATAAATTTAGTCCAATGACTAAACTTTAGTCACTAAAGGATAAAAGGCGTCACAAGAAAACTTTGACATACATTTTTTCCCCCAGTATTGTCCTTGTTATAGGAAAATACAAATAAATATTAACGATCATACTCGATTTACATGCATTTAAAGTGATTGCAATATGTGCATATCTATCTGTCTGTCTGTCTATCTGTCTGTCTGCCTATCTGTCTGAGTAACCCAGTATTTTCACAACTAAATAGCAATTGTGTCCTTATATGGGAAATAAATTTTTAATAGTTCAAAGGAATTATCTCACGATTGATATCAAAGTTTCGAGAGACAACGGTCTTTGGAGTGAGAAGTCCATATCAATATCAATCTGTTTATAGATGCTTCAATTTATACTGATCAAAATGTATTCATATCAATTTCTATCCCTACACACACACACACATATATATATATATATATATATATATATATATATATATATATATATATATATATATATATATATATATATGAATAAAGCCGAATAAAGGTATATATATATATATATATGTATATATATAGCGATTATTTCTCATCTCTCTAAGTATATATCTATCTATCTATATACATATATGAGTTCATATCTATCATATTATGTCTCTCGCTACGACCGCAGACAGCGTGAAACCCAGGCTCACAACCTCAATCCAACTATATATATATATATATATATATATATATATATATGACATGTATGTATATATAAATATATATAAATATATATTTATATATAAATATATATATAAATATATATATATACATAACACACATATATGTAAATATATATATATGAATGACATATATATATAAATAAATATGTATTTATAACATATGTACATATATATATATATATATATATATATATATATATATATATATATATATATATATATATGAATGACACATACATATATATAGATCTTGCTAATGCGTATGGTTCAGTTCCGCATAGCATGATACAGTTGGCTTTGGAGTTCTTCTACGTTCCGCAGAGACTCAGGGGTTGTCTGGCTATGTACTTCAATCGGTTCATACTGCGTTTTTCTACGACGAAGTGCACTACAAGGTATGTGGAGCTGCAAAGGGGAATTGCTATGGGATGTGCCATCTCTGCAGTACTATTTGTGATGGTGATGGAGGTGATCTTGTGAGGTCTGACACCAGAGTGCCGCTTCCTGCAGAATGAGGTCAAAATCAGAGCATTTATGGGTGATTTGACGATAATCCAAGATGATAGGAAAGTAGCTCAGTTGGTTCTGGATAGACTTGCAGAGTTGGTAGAATGGAGTCAGATGGCCGTCAAACCAAAGAAAAGCAGGTCACTGTCTATGAAGGGAGGGTCGGTCATAAATGAAGTGTTTTCCATCGCAGGTGAAAAGATACCAACAGTGCGGGAGCAAGGTGTAAAGAATCTGGGGAGGTGGTATAACTTCCCCGTGACAAATCGTCACCGTGGCATTGAAATCCAGCAACAAGCGGGGGTGGGCCTGCGAAGATTAGATCAATGTGCGCTTCCCGGAAAATTTAAGGTGTGGTGTATGCATTTTGGATTGATGCCTAGATTAATGTGGCCGCTGACTATATATGAGCTGGCACTGTCTAGAGTTGAAATAATTGACAGGAGAATTAGTAAGTGCATAAGGAAGTGGCTTGGTGTTGCAAGGATTCTGTCACCGGTCGCTTTGTATGGCAGCCGAGGGGGCCTTCAGTTACCTCTTACTTCTTTGGTGGAGGAATATAAGGTGGCGAAGGTGAGATTGCAGTCTATGCTGTGTGAGTCGAGGGATACTGTAATCCGGAAGAATGTGCCAGAGGTGAAGACAGGAAGAAAGTGGAGAGTGTCAAACGTGATGTCATAAGTGGGAGTGATGGTTAAGCAGGCAGAAGTTCAGGGTGTTACAAGGAAGGAACGTGCTGGATTTGGTCTAGGTGAGAGGGAGAGATTCTGGTCAGAGGCCAGTAGACAGGAGCGACGCAAGTTACAAGAGCAGGGGGTTCGAAAGCTCGAAGGGGAGAGACGGTTAGTGCGGACTGTCCAGCAGTCTCAGCAGGGCCGATGGCTGAACTGGGAGGGTATTGAGGGTGTTCAGATCAGTTGGTCTGATTGTTAGCATCTAGGCTCAGGACATTTGAAGTTCCTCATACAGGCAGCATATGACGTGGCAGCATCACCGGCAAATTTGAAGAGATGGAGTGTGCAGGAGTCACCCTCCTGCCGGTTGTGTGGTGCTAATGGAAACCTGCGACACATGCTGTCAGCCTGTCCGAGGGCGCTTCAGGATGACTGGTACACCTTCAGACATAACTTGATGCTGGAGGTCGTGGCAGCGGCTGTAAGAAGTGCTAGCATACCCTCGTTGGACCTGCGAAGGGTAGTCTTCCTGAAGCAAGGTGCGACTGTCACAAGGCAGAAGACCAGGTCGGAAAACTCAAGGAAGTGGAGAGTGCTGGTGGATGCTACACTGCCAGTGGAGATCGTTGTGTCTGGTCTGAGACCAGATCTGGTCTTAATTAATTTCGAGAAGCAACATCTGTTGCTTGGCGAACTGACAGTAGCATGGGAAGAAGGGATTGAGGAGGCGCACGAAAGAAATTTGCTTCGGTATGAGGAACTGGTGGCTGAAGTCCGTGAGAGAGCATATAGCTGCACTCTGGTGCCATTTGAGGTTGGCTGTAGAGGATTTCCTGCTGCCTCTTTAAAGAGATTCCTCAAGTGCCCTGGGATCCCAAAGCCGGAGAAGGTGATAAAGACTTGTGGTGAAAAAGCGGTGGAAGGAAGTGTATGGATTACCTAAAAATTCTTATCGAGTCGCATGTAATTAACATAGACCGGTTGCAACGTAACATCATCCAGCTGTTGCGGGCCTACTGTGTGGAAAGGTACTGAGCTTAATCGGCCGAAACCTTCCTGAAGCACGACACTCAGCTGAAGATTGCACCTGGTCTGGAGCACTTGATGTGTACTTGCGTTTTATATATATATATATATATATATATATATATATATATATATATATATATATATATATATATGAAGAAATATAGTTCTAAGGTGTGCTATATTTATGGGATAAAGTGCTCAATACCAGAGATAGAGCGTATGTAAATATAAATATAAAAATGAACATTGAAGTCAACACTCAGAGGCGACAGGCTGTTTCATGCTAGGTGCAATCGTCAGGCTGCGAATACCTGACGATTGCGTCTAGCATGAAACAGCCTGTAGCCTGTAAGTGTTGACTTCAATGTTCACTTTCATATATATATATATATATATATATATATGTAGCGTATATTTTGCCAGGATGTTTTCATTAAGACATGTCTCGAAGAATTATTTAGACACATTTTGTCTATATATATATATATATATATATATATATATATATATATATATATATATAACCGAGACAAAATGGTTAAGGATGGTGAAGGAAAATTATATGGCATCAAAGATGACATGACAAGACTTCGTTCTTTTGTTCATTTCATTTGGGTTCGAAATTCTTTGGTATCGGTGAAACATACAACAATCTTGACGACAAAAAGTCACATTCCATTTTGCTTTTTCCTTCACACAGACTCTCTCTCTCTATCTCTATCTCTCTCTCTCACTCTCACACACACGTATATATATATATATATATATATATATATATACATACATACATACATACATAGGTATATATACACATATATATATATATGCATATATATGTTATATGAGATATATGCATCCATATATATATATATATACACATATATATATTATATTCATATATATTATAAATTATATATGTAATATATATATAATATATATATATATATATTTTCTGTTTATACGTTATTTTAAATAGATACAATTTATTTAAGTAAATGCTCTGTTTTTTTTTTTTAATTCTCTCCCTCTCATATCCACTGGCTACAATATATATATATATATATATATATATATATATATATATATATATATATATATATACATATATATATATATATGTGCGTGTGTGTGTGTGTTTGTGTGTGTGTTTGTGTTTGTGAGTGCATTTTTGTTACAATCAAACAGGTTTGCAATCAACACCAGCACTTGAAAAGCGAACAATAGTGTTGAAAATAAAATTGCAACTTTAATAGTGACCTTCTAACCTGCATATGTTATAATTTTGAATGAATATTATCTGCTCTAACCGGCATTGTGCACTCTTTTAGGACTAGTGTCTTGGTTTATCGGAATTTTATTCCATCTGCACCAAACCGGTACCCCCCCACACACACACACATATATATGTGTGTGCGCGTGTGTAGTAGGTATGCAACCCTTTAACGTAGCAGGAATGTGGGTTTTGTTATCTATTAGAACCACCCTAGTTTTACACGAGGTGATCTTTCTGGAGTAATTATGCCTATGAAAAATCACGGTGCAAATCTATGTCAGTAGGCCTGTAATGTTTCCTTCTCTCTATCCGAGTCAGTTGCCATGTATATATGCATAGATTTAGCAATTATACAGGAGGAAGAATAGTTAAGATGAATGCATGTACCGATGCGATGCCACCATTGCATGCATGAGCAAAAACTTGTGTGCGTAGGTGGGGGTTGGCGCCTGCACCACTGGAATTGGGTTAGAGAAGCAGAATTTGTAGTAATGACAAAAAGAAGAGAACGTTGGCATAAAATTCTTTCAGAGAAATATTTTCAAAGATAACCAAAGATGAATATCTGTATCTGTTCCTTTAAGCAATGTTCTTTTATTGTCCTTTCCTCTTAATAATGAACGTCGGGCCTGGTCAGAAACAAGATGGACGACCGCTTCCAAATACCAGGTGCTATAAGCGTGGATGTGCGGGTGGTGTATTGAATAACGACTCGGAATTGAAAATCAGAGACGCGTGTTCCAATTCCAGTCGGTTTCGATAGATTCCCTTGCACGCAAATGCGCTTGGGAAATCCATCTCTTCTTTCGCTAGCTATGCGTTAATTAGCTGGACTTGCTTTACTAAATAATTATTATTCCCCCCACCCAAAAAAAAAAAAAAAAATTTACAAATATTTTCGGTAACCAGCAAAATAACTAAGCTGTTCAAAAATCTATCAATCTTTTTTTTTTGTCAAACCCTTTCACACTCAGTATCACTTTACGCTTCATCGCTTTAGAGTGAAATTATTCAAAATGGAAGAAAGATAAAGAAACTTGGATAGCTAGCGTGTTAAAGATATATGAGTGAATGAAATAGAATCAGCAAATCAATACATATATGGGTCACGGTCAAATCACACTAAATGACAGGTTCCCTGCTGTACATCGAAGTTAAATAGGTAATAATTTAAATAGGTAAATAAGTTCCCCAAAAATTCAAATACTAATTTACATAAAATTCAAATACTAATTTATATATAAAATTCGCTTGATGAGGAAATGGAACTAATGTCTTTGGTTTAATAACAAAATTAAATTCAGGGGCTTTAGCTTCCATTTCTGAAACATGGTATCACTGTGTAGCGAAAAAAACATATTTTAAATCAATTAATTTATTATATTAATGCTCTGTAAATTTACATTGAGCACTATTGTGTAAAAATAAAAATATCTATAAGAACACCAGATTTTATATCTTACTGTTCTTTCTTTTTATATATATATATATATATATATATATATATATATATATAAATATATATATATATATATATATATATATATATATATATATATATATATATATATATATATATTTAGTTGGATCAGCTCTCTGATATTGAGCGCTTTCCAATAAGTACCGGGCACATAATATATAAATAATATATAATATATTGCACAAATATATATATATGCATATACATATATATATACATACATATATATATATATATATATATATGTATATATATTTATATATGTATGCATATGCATATATTTATATTTATATATATATGTATATATATAATATATATATACATATATATATATATACATTTACATTGGGATTATCCATACGGGTTACCAAGATTTTCGTTACTTAAATATATATATATATATATATATATATATATATATATATATATATATATATATATATACTTACACTTTTCATATATATATATATTTATATACATACAATTTTCATATATATATATATATATATATATACAGACACGCACACACACACATATATATATATATATACAATCTACTCATTTTCATTTATTAGGCACTGAACTGTAACATCTCACGTCCATGAACTTGCCTGACTTTTCCGCTAACCTGTTGAATATTCATGAGCATACTGATACCAAAACTTTTGAAAAACCAATGACATTATTGCTCTTGTATATAAATTCTTTTCACAAAATAAAATCTTTACATTTGCCTTGATAAAATCCTTCAGAGGATGAAACATGTTGGCTAAGGTAAGTTTTTCTTTTGTTTTTTCATACATAGATACTTATACATATATACATACACACACACACACACAGATATATATATATATATATATATATATATATATATATATATATATATATATATATATATATATATATATATATATATATATATATATATATATATATTCTTGTAAACATGTTGTGTTGAATGTTAAAGCCAACATCGTCCTGCATATTTTATTTTGAATTTTCTCATATTTTTTAAGGAGACTTTTTATTTGAAAATGATATCGAAATAAATATTGTCCGTACGATAAACTAGTACTTTCGAACATCATTGTTCATCTTCAGGGTCAAAAAGAAAAGTTGCTGCCAAATTACACATATATATATATATGTGTGTGTGTGTGTGTTTATATATATATATATATTGTGTATTTGTGACCAATCATCCTTTTATACTGATTTATTTAAAGACGTGTGACAAAGTACTGCGATTACGCTTTTCATTCAATTCTTCTTGTTTTCTTAGAAGTATTTCCTTTTCTGAAGATAAATTGTGTGAATTTTTCCCAATCTTTCACCTATCTGAACGCTTTTGGTCATTCTATTAACCGTCGTTAAGGATGTTGGTTTCTTAAACTGAAGATGTAAAGTTTTTATATAAGTGTATCTATAGTGATGTTAATATATATATAATAGAATCTTTATGCGATCAAAATATGGTCTATATATATATATATATTCGTGTGTGTTTGTGTGTGTATGCAGAGGAGAGTGATATAGAATTCTTAGTTGAATGATTGATTGGGTCGAGCAAAAATGGCGAATTTGCGTTAACAAGTATCATGGGAGTTGTCTGCATAAACCCTTAGAACTGTTTTCTAGCCAAGAGTTTGCCAAGAATCCAGAGAGAAGGGTGTTCACGCTTCACTTACCCCTGCGAAGTTATTAGTGACAGCTGTGAACGGATTTCGAACTGGCATCACTGACTCGGTTCAATTTACTGTTACCCTTTATGCCACCGTGTGTATGTATATATATATATATATATATATATATATATATATATATATATATATATATATATATATATATATATATATATATATATATGAATTTCAAAAAGGATAAAATTCAGTTAGAACTCAATGTCCAGGACAGAGTAAGAATCCTTTTATATTATATATATATATATATATATATATATATATATATATATATATATATATATATATATATATTGGATGATCTTTTCAATCAGTAACACTTCAATACAACTGGGAGTGAAAGTGAATGAGAAGACTTTAGGAGAAGGAATCTCAAACACAATCCTAAACAGGAAACAACCCCTGTTCAAAATAGCGTCTTATATATATATATATATATATATATATATATATATATATATATATATATATATATATATATATATATATATATATGTCAGTGTGTGTGTGTGTTAATTTTAATCAATTCAACCCTAGCGAGGCGACAATGCCACTAAGACGGAAGTGGCTACAGGGAGTAACGATAAGACTTCAGAAGAAAACGGAATACTAATCTTAAACAGGAAACTTAGGATATATCTTTACTCTTGTTCAAAAGACCGAGGAGGTGTGTAATCCGGGTGATGATATATATACGACATATGAGGGTCAGTCACCACAGTTCCTAGGAACCGACAGCAGTATAACCGACCCATATAATTTGATTGTCGTGGTGATGGTTTTGAGCTGAATACGGAAACCTGTTGGACCTTGTTAACCAATTGCCATCCAGGACAATAGAACCCAATCTGTCCTGCTATTTACCCATATCCGAGGGAGAAGAAGAGCAGTCATACTTTTTGCAAAGCTATTAGCAGGTAAATGAATGAATTTTTGAAGCCCTTACAATCAAACTGAGAAGATCTACCTTATCCACGTGTGATTCATTCGTTTCGTTCTTCTTTTTAAAAGAATTCTAATCGTCTTTTTCTTCCCTAGTTCATTTCTAGTACTTCTTCAGGTTTTTTATCAAGTTTATTATTTTGATTATTTTGTATATTTCATTTTTTGCTTACAAAATTCGATGGAACAAGGTTTTATATTTTAATCGTGCACCAACGTTTCTCTTATTAATCCCCAAAGAGTATTCGCGGTTGTTCTTGTCAGAAAAAAATTATTGTTTTCGCCAATAATTGATCTCTGACGAAGGTCTATTCGAAAGTTTCCTTCGATATTTCCTTTTTTAAGATCGGTGCTATTTAAGGTTATAATAAATTTGTGTAGTATCAAGTCATTGCATATATATATATATATATATATCAAGTCATTGCATATATATATATATATATATATATATATATATATATATATGAAGAAATATAGTCTTAAAGTGTGCTATATTTATGGATGGGATAAAGTGCTCAATATCAGAGATAGAGCGTGTGTAAATATAAAAGTGAACATAGAAGGCATCACTTAGAGGCGACAGTCTGTTTCATGCTGACGATTGCACTAGCATGAAACAGACTGTTGCCTCTAAGTGTTGACTTCTATGTTCACTTTTATATTTATATATATATATGGGGAGAGAGAGAGATTTTATTTTTATTCGTCATGTTCTTACGTGTTATAGGCAACACATTACATTCAGCACATTTAATTACCAACTTTATCATAGTTGGAGTCTATGACTGCGTTTCGACATATATATATATATATATATATATATATATATATATATATATATATATATATATATATATATATATATGTACTCTCGGTTATTACACATTTAATTGTGCCTTTTCCATAGCTGGCGTTGTTAAATTTAAAATTTTTGTATAAACAATAACATTGTTTCACTTGTATATAAATACTTGTTACAAAATAACTTTCTTGCATTTGCCTTGATAATGTCTTTGATATATATATATATATATATATATATATATATGCCTCCATAGCCCCCAGAACACACACACACAGATACATACATACATATATATATATATATATATATATATATATATATATATATATATATATATATATATGTGTGTGTGTGTATTGAAAAATAACTCCCTATTTTATGAATGGTGGACTCTCCTGTCTTGTAAAATTTATAGTTAGACGGGAGAATCCATCATACATAAAATAGGGCGTTACTTTCAAATGGCTCTCTCCCTACCTCCCTCCCTCTCTCTCTTTCTCTCTCTCTCTCTCTTTCCCTCTGATATATATATATATATATATATATATATATATATGAGGTGTATGGAAGCACGGTGGCAGCACAATGAATAGATGCTCGAACCTAGGAATTGAATTCCAGTCGAGTTCATTACATGGGAAAGGTATGAATCCATCTCTTCTACACCCCCCCCCCCTGCATTAAGCTATGGATGAATCATTGGACAGACAGGATCCTATAGCCTTGACTGTTGAACTGTCTAGGAGAAAGACAAGGGTCGTTTGGAGACCTTGTGACACAATGTGCACCAGTTTTCTGTATTCCAATCTTCCAAAAAGTGTGGTTGGTTCTACACAAGCCTTCACCCCAATAACCAAATGTTATTTGTGGCTAATCTGGCTACTGGGTCTAAGAACTCAGCTGCTTGGCCCTCATACGTCGAAAATGATAAGAAGGTCTACTATGTGTGAGGTGTTTCGCTTATATACACACGCGCATATATATATATATATATATATATATATATATATATATATATATATATATATATATATATATATATCAATTATGTGGTGCAGTTCAATTTATATTACATGAATCATTCATACAAAAAACAGATAGTGAAGTTAATGATATAAATGGCGAGAATACATCTTGCAAACATATTTATTAAAATACATTAACCCCGAACCTGTAGATGAATGTTATGATCCCTGTTTTTAACAAATTCCAGTTGCATAAGGTATTTTAATACGAGTACTTTCGCCTGTTCAGACAGGCATCCTCAGGTACGTTTTTTACATCCAGGTAATAACGGGACAATTACCTATCTGCTTTTCGTATGAATGATTCATGTAATATATATATATATATATATATATATATATAGTAGTTGTAATCTTATAAATCTAAGAAATTAGTAGGAAAACCTTGGGTGTCTTGATTTGCCAATAAACAAACCAATTCCAAAGGGAAAAAAATGGTACAAAAAAGAAAGAACAGAGAACATGTACGCCAGCCGAAAATAATCGTCTAGCATCCAAGTTCAGAGTTCAAAGATAAAAACCCCGATACGAGTCAGTAAAATAACTAAATAAAGTGCTCGATACGCGAAGTAGAGCAAACGTAAATTAAACCTAAAGAGCCAGATAAACCTACCACGGTTTCACCTGAAGATCCGCTTAGGTGAAACCGTGGTAGGTTTGTCTGGCTCTTTAGGTTTAACTTATATATATAAATTCTGTTATAAATATATATATATATATATATCATGGCTGGCAGTGTCGTCACCGCAACATATCATTCAAGAATATATATTATTGACCCCAGCCCTTTAATACAACCTTTATTACTTAAAGCCACCAACAGGGATTTTTCTTTATTTTCTTTTTCCCTGTGCGGGTGTGGTTAATAACGAGGTTTTAAATTAAATTATTTTGTTTTCTTTTTTCCGCTGATGTATTAAGGTATGTCGTTTCTGGTCATGAATTATGTGGCCCACACTTCATTCAAGTCGTCTGAAAATCGCGTAAAGCGTGGATCTCGGGTTACAACTAGGGCCATCCTTTCATAGGAATTAATGTTGCCATGTGTTTTTGCTCTAACTAGGTAATCTAGATGTTGAGCATTACACTTTACTGAGTAGGTAGGAGTATTTTCTTTATTAGGTCTTTTTCTTTTGTTTTTTTTTTCTTTGTGCTGTCCTTCTTTGAGATATTATCTTATTTAAGGGTATGTAGATCTTTTGGCAAGTTGCCTTTTGATTCTCCCAATTGTTTTTTTTTTCCTTAATATGTATATATTTAATCATATATACAAATAGTAGGAGACAAGAGCTTGAAATCGACAAAATCGGCAGCCAATTGCTAACGTCTCCTGACGAGTGGACCGAACGATTACAAAAGGTTTCGTCTACGAATCTCTGGAGTCGGGATTCTGAATATAACACCAATCAGCTATGTGACACTTTTATATTTGTATTAATCCAATATATATATATATATATATATATATATATATATATATATATATATATATATATATATATATGTGTGTGTGTGTGTATGTGTGTTCGTGCTTGCGTGTGTGAACAAGATAGAGAGCGAGAAATGTATAGCACTGTGTGCCATACAGTCAATTAAGCACTCATCCTCCAAATTAATAAATAACTTCGCTAATGTTTCCTAACTTTTGAACCCCCTTAGAAAATTACATTTTCTTTTTTTCTGTCTTTCTTTCTTTCTTTCTTTCATTCTTTCTCTTTCCTTCATTCTTTCATTCTTTCTTGATGTACTTATTTTTTCTTTCTTTCTTTCATTCATTCTTTATTTATTTGTCCTTTCTTTCGTTCTTTCATTCATTCTTTGTTTATTCATTCTTTCTTTCTTTCGTTCTTTCTTTCTTTCGTTCTTTCTTTCGTTCGTTTTTCTTCCTTCCTTCCTTTCTTTCTTTCTTTCTTTCTTTCTTTCATTCATTCTTTATTTATTCGTTCTTTCTTCCATTCGTTCTTTTCTTCTTTCTTTCTTTCTTTCTTTCTTTCGTTCTGCCTTTCATTCATTCTTTATTTATTCTTCCTTTCTTTCTTTCTTTCAT
>OZ038498.1:104272743-104282743 GCA_964036315.1 Acanthosepion esculentum | reverse complement strand
ATATGAACAAACTGAGATTAGATAGATAGATATGAACAGACTGAGATGAGATAGATAGATAGATATGAACAGACAGATTATATAGATAGATAGATAGATAGATAGATAGATATGAACAAACTGAGATTAGATAGATAGATAGATAGATAGATAGATAGATAGATAGATAGATAGATAGATAGATAGATAGATATGAACAGACTGAGATTAGATAGATAGATAGATAGATAGATAGATATGAACAGACTGAGATTAGAGATAGATAGATAGATATATATGAACAGACTGAGATTAGATAGATAGATAGATAGATAGATAGATAGATAGATAGATAGATAGATAGATAGATAGATAGATATGAACAGACTGAGATTAGATAGATAGATCGATAGATAGATAGATAGATAGATAGATAGATAGATAGATATGAATTGACTAAGATAGACAGATAGATATGTGTAGACTTGTATGAGAACTGAGCAACAGATGCAGAAATATACAAACGCATACGTATGAATAAACTAAGGTAGAAGCACACAGACATAATATCTTTATTAACACACACGCACATACATATCATATATCAAACACTTTATACATATATTCACACAAACAGAATGACATTACCTGTGGAAACTAATAAACATTTATGTATAGTTTGATATGCGTATACGTTAATTTAAATATATATAACAAAATATACCTGCGTGCCTGTGACAAGATCTATCTATCTATCTATCTATCTATCTATCTATCTATCTATCTATCTAGCTTAGTCTGTTTATTATCTCAGTTTATTCATATCTATCTATCTATCTATCTTCTTCATTTTTATCTATCCCTGTCTTTTCGTATCACTCCAGCTACCTATCAATATATCTGTCCATCGCTCTCTCTCACTCTCTCTCTCCATATATATATATATATATATATATATATATATATATATATATATATATATATATATATATATATATATGTTCATTGTACATTTTTATACAGAATCAGAATCATTCTCAAATGTACAGAATGAAATAGATAGATAGATAGATAGATATGAATTGACTGAGATAGATAGATAGATAGATAGATAGATAGATAGATAGATAGATAGATAGATAGATAGATATGAATTGACTGAGATAGATAGATAGATAGATAGATAGATAGATAGATAGATAGATAGGAACAGGGTGAGACAGATAATGAACAGTCTTAGATAGATAGATAGATAGATAGATAGATAGATAGATAGATAGATAGATAGATAGACAGATAATGTTCAGACTAAGACGGATCTTATACATATGTTCTTAATTACGTATCTCGATAATGAAACGAAGCATTTACTCAAAGAAATGAAGCCATGTCCGAAAATAAATATTCGAAAACAGAATAATTAGAAAGATTTATGTTATAGAAGAAAAAAAAAAGAAAAAAACGATCCTAAACCCTATCTACGTCGAAAGATAGAAAATAAGAAATATTTCGCGGGTAGAGAGACGTCCAGTTCTATCTCTTCCTGCAAATAGCTCACTCAGGTGTGATATGCAAAAAATGGTTACATATATACAGATATATAAACAGAATAGCTCCCTCCACACGCACACACACAAGGATCTGTATTTATAAAGTTAAAGTCTATGAATAAAATTGTTTGAAGTGTACTCACCTATGGCTGTGTAGATGACGACAACAATTACTGCTAGTAATAGAGCTATCCCTATTGTTATAAAGAGGATATTCAACACTTTCTTTAGAATTCGGTATTCCCCAGGCTGTTCTAGATTCAGTACTTTCTCTCGGTCCTCCACATCTCCCATACGGTCGTCTAATAGGATACTAGATATTCTTTTCCATAACATGTTCTTTTCGTTGTCGTTCTCGTCTCCCGAGTCTGTGCAAGGGTCGGCGCCATGAATAGCCGCAACCCCGCGTCGCGATCCAGGCCGGTCCTTTCGCGCGTTCGGGTGGTTGCCCGGGTGGATGCTGGAATGAGGGGTGGAGGTGGTGGCGGCGGTGGTGGTGGTGGTGGTGGCGGCAGAGTGGGCGCCGGACGGATACGAACTTCCGCCGTGGACCACCACCGAGCCACCAGCACCGCCATGGTGGTACCGATTACCACCACCACCACTGTTACTACTACTACTACTACTGCCGCCGCCGCCGCCGCCGCCCATGACGCTACCGCCGCCACCATATCGCGAATGAGACCCGGACTCATTCGCATCGTTGACTATGATCTCAATGCCTCTCGTATCCATGACGACGTAAGATGCAGATTCTGCCGAGTCTGTCGCAGCTGACGCGACGCGGCGGGCCAACTGGTCACCCCTCAGAACAATTGACTCTGAAGCGCGACTCTTCTCGACTCGACTCCTACAACTACTGCTAGTACCCACAGCCGCGTCTTTTTCTTCCTCCTCCTCTCCTCCCTCCGACTGTTTCTGTATTAGCTCCTCTTCCTGATCCCCTTCCTCCTCCTTCCTGCTTTCGACTTTCTTTAAATTATTCTCAGCTGTGTTTTTTGTCTTTACTTTTGTCGTTGTATCACTCTGATTATTGTCATTGCATTTTTGGTAATCACCAAGACTTTTATTACAGTTATTCCAGCAACTACTCTTATTGTAAGACGTGTCTCTGTTATTATTATTAATATTAGAATTACTAATAATAAAAATTTCGCCGGTAGGATTACTATAACTTAATTTATTACAATCTCGTGTACTTTTATTTTTAGAAGTAAAAGTTTTGTCCTTCTCCCTTTTATGACAGTTTAAATTTAATTTAGTACCTGTTAGTACATCGTCAGCGTCATCAAGTTCTTTTTTTCTTTTCTTTAAATCATCTTTCCTACTCTCTAAAGCGTTCTTTTCGTTTTTTTCACTGTCTTTTTCCGCAATATCCCTATCTCTACTTGTAAAATCTTTTCCCGCGCAAGTCGCAGAGTCCTCTCTTTCTGCGGCGTTTCCTTCGTCCGTGACGCTGACAGGGTTTCTGTCGGTGGCTGGACCCGTTCCTCGAACCGAAGACGACACTTTTACGCTTTCTTTCCCATCTTTCGTCTCTTCCCGAGCGAATATCTCAGCACCTATGGCATTCCCGGGATAACTTTTCTTTTCCTCTCTCTCTTCCTCGGGACCGACTCCTCCTAAATTGTAACTGCAGCTGCTACAACCGCTGCTGCTGTTACTATCGCGTCGGTCAATTTTACCAGGTAGAATCAGTGGGGGCCCGATTGACTTTACAAGTCGCACCTCACTTCCACGGCCGACGATTGTGCGAGTGAAAGATTTATCGGAAGACTGGACCTGTTTCTGAGAGCCGTAAGTTTTACTCTCTTTCTTATCAGACTCGTTATTTCTTGTCCGGTAATCGTTATTTATTTTGTTACCTTTTGGGTCGGATTTTGCGTCTGGGCGTGGGTTGACGCTTTTTCTATCTGTCCTGCTGTTGACGGAGTTTGCTTTGGGTGTGGCCAGGCACGAGCCACCTAATGTAGCGTCCGTAGATTTCGGAGGTGCACCGGTCAAGTTTTTCGCGGAGTTGTTATCAGGCACCTTAGAACGGCGGGGAGACACAGGTTTATTCGCTGAGATATTGAAGTCTACCGTAGACCCACCTTTTGACTCTGTTGTATTTTGGGTTGAGAACTGAGTTTTCTTAAAACGAGTAATTGCATTAGAAATGCTTGCTTCTTTTGACGAATTTACAGAAGTTTTAATTTCTTTTCCTGAAACATTCTTTTGTCCAGAGGGAGATACCTCTAAAGTCCCCGCTGTGGTTTGAAGATCTACAGGCTGTAATTCTGATTTCGTATTAGTTGCCGGTTGTTGCTTAAACCGCGAAATAATGTTAGTTATACCAGCGAGTAAAGCTGTTTTCGACTGTGTTGGCGTAACGGTAGGCGGTGAAGCAGTTGTGGAAGAAGGAATAGTTTTGGTTTGATCAGAAAGAGAATTATTTGTTGCTGAAGTTGAAATGTTAGCCCCTGTTGGATTAGTCTGAGTTAAAGAACTTTCTACACCCGGGGAAGTGCTTATTGTTTCCTGCGCCTTCTTCCACCGGAAGAAGATGCTTAAAGCTGATAACGTTGTTTGAAATGATGTACTTGCTGTTGTCGTTGGAAGAGTTTTTTCGCTCGGACCGCGACCGGCCACAGCGTTCAGGTCTTGCGAGGTAGAGGGTCCCGCATCGGTAGCCGCTGTCGGTGGCGCTGATTCTGCATTGGTGGAAGTCTGGGATCGCGGTAACAGCGAGGCTGTCTGTCTTAGTGCTGAAAATGTAGAAGCCAATGAGGCGAATCCAGGATTTCTTTTCGGGGCGGCGCTTCTTGTTGCGGAACTCAAGTCGGTATTGGCGCTTGGGACGACGGTTGTACTGCCTTCTCCCGCCTTGCTGCGAGCTCTGAGGCCGTCAGTGTCACTACAGCTACTACTGTTTACTGTAACAGCGCCTCCGCTCGAAAGGGCATCGGTTTGACTGCCACCTGTTGCAGGACTAGCGTCAAGCGGACTTTTAACATCTCTCGCTTTGGCTACGGTTACTTTATTTATAAACCGATTCGCTAACGACCTGATATTAGTTACCGAATTTAAACCAATATTAGGAACACTAGTATTAGTATCAGCTGTAGTAGTAGCCGTCGTCGTAGTCGTAGTAGTAGAGGTAAGACTTACATTATTATTCGGGGGGACTGTAGGAGAATTAACAATATTTGTCGTTATGGTCGGTACGCTTGTAGTTGTTGGTGAGGTTTTATTCATTTTTGTGAGTCGGGCAATAGTCACAAATGGGGCCCTCCATGTTTTACCCGGTTTTTCTATGTTAATAGCTTCAGGGGTTATTTCGGCTTTTGTCTCGACCTGTATCGCTTCGTCGTCGTTTTCCGACTCGAGCTCCGATTCTGACTCCATGTCGATCTCAAAAAATCTTCTCCCACTGTCGCTGTTTGCCAGGTGTCTCGGGGTTTGCGGCTCGATTGACTCAATAACAATAAAACGCTTTTGATAATAGATAACGTTGCGGGAAATTTTAGTTGAGGGCTCTTCATCGTGCAGTGACTCGACTGATCTTAGATCTGGGTCACCAGGTCCCCTTGTGCCTCGACTGGCCCTTATCTCCTTTGATGTTGTAGTTGTTTTAGTCGCACAGGTTAATACAGAAGAATACAAGGAGTCTGAACTAGTGTGGGAACCCCGGCTTCCAATTGTGTTCAAACTGGTCAGACTTTCGCATCGACTGTTAGCGACATTTTGGCAACTATATCTGGCCATATTAAATTGTGAAATTAATTTCCTTTCGAGTTACATGAGATCTACACGTATACATCGAAAGTAGATTTGAGACGGTGACTGAAAGGTGGAAATGTTAATTTCTAGATATTACATATCTTTTAAAAGTTGATCAAAATTGACCATAGCAAGCTTTTGATTTGCAGATCTGCAGAATTTGATTTTTAGTATCCTTTAGATGTTAAAAATTCTCACATTGTCTCCAGTAAAAAAATAAGTTTGAAAATGATCTGTAAAGTCTTTTAGTTTATGGACCTGTCGATTGCAGGGTTTTGTGAAATTCTAAGGTGCACAGAACTGCCATTATCCGATTAATAATAATATCAATGGTTTAAATATCCAAGATATCTGAAAGAGAAAAAAAGAAATATTGGTAAATTTCTGGTGACATAGGGACAATATTTTTTTTTAAATAAAAAATTTAAAAAAATCAAAAAATGTCTTAAGAGCAATAGAAAGATAAAAATGGAAAACAAATTTTTAAATGGAAAAATATTTATTTTCTAATTTTCTCGATAGAATTGACTTCTTTGTTGCAGAAGATTATCATTTTATTAACAAAAAATTATTTTTCAACAAAGAAATTAATTCTATTTCAACAAATATATTAATTTATTTCCATTTTTAAATTTTAATATATCTTCCTAAATAGACAATAGTAATTTCTGTATTATTCCTTCCGAAACTTTGCATAAAATGATTGAAAACCGTGTATTTTATTTTTCGAGCGTTTCTATAATTTAATCTTAAAAAATTCAAATGAACAAGTCAATCAACTTAATCAATCAAAGTGCTAATTAAATAGCGGTCATAATGAGGTGCGAACCCGCTAAGAAATAGTTTATAAGACTAACTTGCAAACTATTGTTTCATTTTGTCCAGAAGTACGTAGACATTCATATATATATATATATATGTTTGTATGCATATATATATATATATATGTTTGTATGCATATATATATATATATATATATATATATATATATATATATATATATATATACATATATATGCATGTATATATACATGCATATATATACATGCATATATATATATATATATATACATATATATGCATGTATATATACATGCATATATATATATATATATATATATATATATATATATATATATATATATATATATATATATATATATATATACATATATATGTATATATATATATATGAAAATGAACACTGAAGTTAACATTGAGTGCTGATGGTCTTTTTGAACGCAATCTTCAAGCTATGAAGTCCTCTATCGCCACTCGGTGTTATATATATATATATATATATATATATATATATATATATATATATATAGAGAGAGAGAGAGAGAGAGAGAGAGAGAGAAAGAGAGAGAGAGAGCTTTTCATATTTGCTCTGCTGTGGTCATACAAGTGTTATCTCACAGACAGGCGGTTACATGCCTGCAAGCACAACCATAGATAGATAGATAGATAGATAGATAGATAGATAGATAGATAGATAGATAGATAGATAGATAGATAATTGACTGAGAATGGATAGATATATTCACAGATAAATAGATAGATAGATAGATAGATAGAGTGATGTGAAAGTATAAAATCTTTTCCTACTTAGTTGCTAAACTTATTTGAATTCAGGAACCTGTAATATAGTAAAACTATATTTTATTCAATTAAAAATTATCTTTTCCAGCAAAAATACATCCGTATATATATATATATATATATATATATATATATATATATATATATATATATATATATATACTAGAATAATAACACGAGTCCCAGAAATATCATGATTTGCTCGTCAAAATCAATTTTAGCTGATGAACCCCACGAAACTTCCCTTTTATTCAAGACATATCACATCTTTTGGTAATATTTCCACTGATGGCCAAATTAGGAGTCAAGGAAAATTTTAATTTCGGTGATCTGGAATAGGACCTCATCTGTCTGCGGTCCGGATAGATGATATCCCAGTTTACCGTCTGGCCTCTTTGGCGCCATACTACATGTGTGCATCTATCTCACGAGACCAGAGGAAACATTCCCCTTTGATTTAAGAACAAAATAAAACCTATACATCAGAAGATTATTGAGGAACAAGTACAGGTAATGTAGCCGAATGTGGATTATCGGTTATATTAACAGGATAGACTGGTCCATCCAACCTTGGTTGGCAGCCAGTTTTGAAAAAGGAAAACTCTGAATTAAAAACAACAGGTAAGGCAGTTTCCAGAAAATTGTAGAAATTCACAGATGACAAAATAAAAATGATTCTATGAAGGGCCTTGATCATGAACGTCCTAAAATGGAATTTAATCTCAGGATTATACTTCATCAAGGAGTAATCTATTCAAAGTTATGACGACGTTAGCAGGAAACCACACCCTTTTCCGTCCCATTAGGCAAGTCATGGGAATTTGCAGAAAATAATGGCTAGGAATATGTGGAGGGACCTGGAAACGGAAAGAAACAGAGAAATTGTTATAAATTAATTTCATTTTATTATTTTATTTTATCTTATTTCATGAATAAGGATTTTATCTATCAATGGTCCTTTCAGAAACACGTCGGATTTCTCTTGCAAAGTGGACACAGGTTTGAACACTGATGGAGGGCACATTTTTATTTAAGAATATTTCCCGAATATTCAAGCCGGTGCACGAAAATAAAACACTGTTTAAAAAATTAAACGGTGTGTCTACTCAAATATGGATATCCACAAAAAGTAACGTTTAAATTGATAATATATATATATATATATATATATATATATAATCAGTTATAGAAATAAACTGTAAATATATCTTTCAAAGTCCATCAGAATACGAAACGGGTCGGCTAAGTTTTCCTTTTGTATTTATTCATATATATATATATATATATATATATATATATATATATATATATATATATATATATATATATATATATATATATATATATATATATATATATATATATATACAGTTGTTCGCTAAAAGTGACTCACCTGATTTTTTACTTAAAAATTTGTTTGCCTATTGTTTTTGGGGTCAAACTAATTTTTAATCTTACTAATATAAAGACTCCTTCCCGACCACCTAGTAAAAAAGTTTACTCATCCTAAGGTATTCTATTGATAATTATAATTTCGGATATAAATGAGATTTAGGGAAAAACTCTGTGCCAAAAAAGTGACTCACTTATTTCCTGCAACTAGTAAACGTAACGGAACAGCTTTAAATAAAGAATAATAGAGGTATAATTTATTTATAATGGGTAATATAGTTCGAAATATTTAATAATCTATGGGTCCTCCTTTATTTTGAATAACCTTTTCAACCCTTTTTGGCATTGACTTGATTAGGTTCTGGCAAATCTCATCTCCAAGCATCGAATTCCATTCGGATATGAAATTCACAATCAAATCCTCTTTGTGGCTCAACTGCTTTCTCGAGAGCCTGTACTTTATAATGCTCCATAAATTTTATATGGGGTTGAGGTCAGGAGATTGGGGCGGCCATGTCATAACACTCACCTGCTTCTCATCAAAGTATTCCTTCATCAATTTTGATTTGTGACAGGGAGCATTATCCTGCATAAAAATGAGCTTGGTGGGGTCGATTTGCACCCTTTCAGCAGAAGGGAGCAGACAAGACTCTAAAATTCTCTCGTACTGCTCGCTCCTGAGGGTCTTTTCAATAGGTTTTAAGAAACCAGTTCCATGAAAAGAAAAGCATCCCCAGAACATTATAGTGAACGGATGCTTGACAGTACTTACTGCTAAATTCAAAGAGCTTTCAATGCTTCTTCTTCGGATTTTAGATCGCTTATCCTTTGAGTTTAGCTCAACTTTCGTTTCATCGGAGGAGAGAACATTTAGTAAAAAAAAAATCAGGTGGATCACTTTTATCGAACGGCACTGTATATATATTCAGTTATAGAAATGTGAAGATCTCGGAAAATAAAATACAAGGTTTTCAACTATTTTATCCAAAGTTCCGAAAGTAATAATAATAATAATAATAATAATAATAATAATAATAATAATAATAATAATAATAATAATAATAATAATATATATATATATATATATATATATATATATATATATATATATATATATATATATATATATATATATATGTAAAAAAATCCGTGGGTCAGTAATGAAAGTAAATCCTATTAATATAAAATATGAAAACTGATCGACAAAAGACAGCTCAATATAATTTTTTATTATTGTGCATATAAGTGAATTACAATTAATGAGATCCAAATAATTTATCTCATATATATATATATATATATATATATATATATATATATATAATTTATTCAAACATTATAACATAAATATGTTATAAAATCACTACAAAAATAGCCAATTTGTTTCAACACTTCTGGACTCTTATCAATCACTTGATAAGACACGAGAAGTGTTGAAACAAAATGGCTATTATTGTATTGATTTTATAACATATTGATGTTATAATGTTTGAATAAATAATTATATCTGCTCTACTTTGTATTGAGCACACTTTTAAGAATATTATTTTTTGGTTATTAGAACTTATTCCGTATACACCAATCCTATACTTGGGTATATATATATATATATATATATATATATATATATATATATATATATATATATATATATGTCTGTGTGTCTCTCTGTGTCTGGGCGTGCGTGTATGGTAATGAAAAATTGTCCACGTATG
>OZ038498.1:104242743-104267743 GCA_964036315.1 Acanthosepion esculentum | reverse complement strand
GTTATACTCTCTTATGCGAAGATGCCGTTTAGAAAGTTTTTTGTGTGTGGGGGGAGGGGGAGATATTAATGATTTGCTGATACAAGTCTTACTAATTAACCCATAGATGGGGGAGAAGAGGCGGATTCATATCTTTGCCAAGAATATTAGCCGGTTAAAAGAATATAATGAACCCAACTGAAACTTGAACTCGGCTCTCCGATTAAAAATTCC
Source organism: Acanthosepion esculentum (assembly GCA_964036315.1). Lineage (NCBI taxonomy): Eukaryota > Metazoa > Mollusca > Cephalopoda > Sepiida > Sepiidae > Acanthosepion > Acanthosepion esculentum. The sequence goes on along the minus strand of OZ038498.1, from coordinate 104,267,530 downwards.
GAGCCATTATCCATTGCAATCTCGTCAAAGCACACAGCATTTGGTATTACCAAGCACCTGGAATTACGGACAGGGCTGAACTTCGGCGAACGTACTGTGTTTCAACGGGATTCGGATATCGTTATGTGCTATGTGTGATACACGCTTAGGCGACCATGTATCCTTCTATACATGACTGACGAGGCAGATTTCCCCTAGCTGGGAGTAGAAGAATTCATACCATTTAGCACGTAAATGACTATAATAGATTCGACAGAAATTCGAACTCGGCTCTCCGATTCCTCAATCCGAGCTGCTTATCCATTACTCTACCTCAGGAACATACCGAATATTTAAAACTTAATATCTAACCGAGACTCACCCTACTTGATTTATGTTTGTATCCAGGCTTCTATACTGTACAAATTAAGGTTATAAATAAAAAAAAATTCAGTTCGCCATTCGATGATAGATAAATAGATAGATATGAAAAGATCTGAGATAGATAGATAGATAGATAGATATGAAAAGATCTGAGATAGATAGATAGATAGATATGAAAAGATCTGAGATAGATAGATAGATAGATAGATAGATAGATAGAGAGAGAGAGAGATAGAGAGAGAGATAGATAGATATGAATAGACTGAGATTGAATACATAGATATGTCTGAAAGTTTGAGTACATCACCGGATCGCGTGTAGATGCAAACAGCCATACACACACACATACGCGCATATATATATATATATATATATATATATATATATATATATATATATATATATATATATATATGTCTGTATGTGTGTGTGTTGTTTTCATGATATGTATATGTATATATATACATACACACACATACATACATACATACTTATATATATATATATATATATATATATATATATATATATATATATAAGTATGTATGTATGTATGTGTGTGTGTATATATATATATATATATTAAGAAATTTTTGGATTGAAAGTAATTGATGTAGGTGGATGGTAGATAAATGTGTGTGAAGATACCATATGGAAATGATACATTATATAGTATTATAAGAAGTAGTACAATAAAGGGGAGTATTCTTATTGTATGTCGGTGTTCGGAGAGACGGGGTGGGGTGCAGATAGGCAGAATCTACCCCGGGACTGTGGAGCAGAGGAGAGAAGGACTGAAAATGTAGCGATAGGTCAATATTTCCTGATTTTTATCCAGGTATTATGTGTTGAAGTTTATCATTATATATGAGATAGATAATGTACAAAAACATGCAACTATATGTATATATGAATAAACAAGAATAGATAGATAGATAGATAGATAGATAGATAATGAACAGACTGAGATTATATAGATAGATAGATAGATAGATAGATAGATAGATAGATAGATAGATAGATAGATAAATAGATAGATAGATAGATAATGAACAGACTGAAATAGATAGATAGATTGATAGATAGATAATGTATAAAAACATGCAACTATATGTATATATGAACAAACAAGGATAGATAGATAGATAGATAGATAGATAGATAGATAGATAGATAGATAGATAGATAATAAACAGACTGAGATTATACAGATAGATAGATAGATAGATAGATAGATAGATAGATAGACAGATCGATAGATAATGAACAGACTGAGATTAGATAGATAGATAGGTAGATAGATAGATAGATATGAAAAGGACTCAGAGAGATAGGAAAAGGACTCAGATAGATAGATAGATAGATAGATAGATAGATAGATAGATAGATAGATAGATAGATAGATAGATAGATAGCGTGATAGATACATAGATAAATAGATAGATAGATAATGAACAGACTGAGATTAGATAGACAGATATTAACGGAATGAGATAGATACATAGATAGATATGAACAGATTGAGATAGATAGATAGATAGATAGATAGATAGATAGATAGATAGATAGATAGATATGAAAAGGACTCAGAGAGATAGGAAAAGGACTCAGATAGATAGATAGATAGATAGATAAAAACCAGCAGCTTGATATTTAATATGATGCCCAGTAGCGCCATTACGCAGTGAACGCGTTTTAGTGTTTAAACAACAATTACCTTTTCTTCGAGACCCTTTTTATTCTCCTTCCACAATGAACGCCCGATCCCCCACTGCGATCGAAGATTCCGATCGATTATAGATTACGGCCGCATTTTTGTCCCTTTCTTTAATCTGAAAAAAAAAAAAAAAAAAAAAAAAAAACTAAAACAAAAAAAAAAAACAACTAAAAAGACAAATTTAAATTTGGAATGGTTGCAAGTCTGTTGTCTCTTTTTTTTCCTTCCTCGTTGTCAACTTTACACTTTCAATAGATGCTACTAACCCTTGACCAAATATCGAAAACCTTTAGGACAGTTAAAGGCATAGTTCAAAAAGTCGTGGGGCATTGTTGTCAAAATCCTTGTTCTTGGTTCGTTCTCTCTGCTATTTTTCTCTTAACCAAGTGGTTCATGGGCTTCGTAAAGTTGATCCATATTGTTGAAATGATTGCCTATACCATTATTATAATAATCATCGATCTTTAAAAGAATGGTAATAAAACAAGTAATATTATTTATTATTTTATCTGCTTTTTTACTCTTGTTAATATTATTAACATAACACTTAAGCTTTTAACTGACGTCATCGTAATGTTTTTAACATGATAAACAATAAGATAAATTATAATTTTGTTTTATATATTTATCGTTCACACAGCCTGTTCTTCCCTACGTAGCAATAAAATATTTCTTTTTTAGAAAGATATAAAGAAATATTCCTTAGTTATAAAATCCAAATCAATAAAGGCATCATCAAATAGGGTTTATGTTGCAATAATAACGGACTTAAATAGATAGATAACATTGCTTATCCATTGTATTTTTTTTATTTCTTACGTTTTTTTTTTTTTTGTTAGGTGTGTCAAAAGAACGTGTTTTTCCCTTGATACTGCTAATATTTTGTTCTACCATCATTCCCTCGGATGGGTTTATTTACAAGATTGAACCAAATACAATGCTATATTTATGATTTACCATTTTATAAAGAAATAAATGTGAAAAGAAATCTTTTTATTTTAAAATGTAAAAAAATATCAAAATATGTAAACTATTGACAATGCAATCATTTATAAATAACTATGAAAACAATTTTTTATTCATAATTTTATAAAAAAATATCAATGAATTTCCGCTGGGTATAAAACACGTTATTATATATATATATATATATATATATATATATATATATATATATATATATCCTATACATTTTTTCAGTTTTATTTTCGCCGCTTATGATAATTTATTATCTGTCTAAGTCATTTGTTCCAACGAATCTTTCTAAAGCACTGTTGGACGTAAAAGGTTCATTTTAAAGAATGCGGTCTGTCATTTTAAAAATAATATATATATATATATATATATAAGTGAAAATAGAAATCAACACTTAGAGGCGACAGTCTATTTCATGCTAGATGCAATCGTCATGTTGCCTGACGATTACATCTAGCATGAAACAGACTTCTATGTTCACTTTTATATTTACACACGCTCTATCTCTGATATTGAGCACTTTATCCCATAAATATAGGACACTTTAAGACTATATATATATATTATGAAATGGACAAAGTCCGAAAATTATTTTAATGACATTTTTATGTTTATACATTCTTTCTATAGATACAAATATTTAAGTAAATGCTCTTTTCATAATAAACATTATTAAACAACATTTACGGGCCTGAATGTCCAAGATATTTTCATAGAAAGTATTCGTCCTCCGACAGGAATCGAACCTGAATCTTATACGGAACCGTCACATAGCCTGACCTGCCTTAACCGATTGAGCCACAGAGGAGTGTTCGGTTAGCAAGGTCGATTATACGGTCTTTAAACTAAAATCTTCCATGAATCTCTCACGTACATTCATAACTGCTAAAATGTTATTTAATACTGTTTATTATAAACAGAGCATTTACATAAATATTTGTATCTATAAAAAGAATGTTAAAAATAAAAATGTCTTTAAATAATTGTCAGACTTTGTCCATTTCATAATGTGTGACGTCATTTGTTTACATTTGGATACGCTTTGAGCAGATATGAATGTATATGAGAGAATCATGGAAGACTGTAGTTTAAAAGCAGTAAAATCGACCTTCCTAACCGAACGCTCCTCTGTGGCCCAATCGGTGAAATGCACGTCAGGCTATATGACGGTTCCGTATAGGATGACAATTTTTTGGACATTCAGGCCGATAAATGCTATTAATACTGTTTATTATAAAACAGAGCATTTAATTAAATATTTGTATCTATAAAAAAATGTATAAACAGAAAAATGTCTTATATATATATATATATATATATATATATATATATATATATATATATATATACTGCGTATACTTTGTTGGCAGCATACTTTCATTAAGACATGTCCCATTAAATAATTAATACAAGTTTTGTTATCTTATTTTTAAAAGAATCCTCTCGTAATTACGGACAATTTTCTTCGTATCCTTAGTAAAGGAAGAAAGAAAATTACCATGTTGATGCATATTTATTTTATTTCATGTCCTTTCGACATAAGCAGAATATCATCTTCAGGGTCTTGTTTTTTTTCTAAGACAAAAAATGTTGTCTTCATCATTTTCCTAAGATAAAGCTGTTGTGTTCATCTGAAAATTAAATTTTACGCGTGAAGTGAAAAACGCTAAGGTTATATACTGCAGACATCAATGGATGTATCAAATTTATTGCAATGTCTAAATATTTATAAAAAAAATTATATATATATATATATATATATATATATATATATAGATAGATAGATAGATAGATAGATAGATAGATAGATAGATAGATAGATATGAAAAGGACTCAGATAGATATGAAAAGGATTCAGATAGATAGATAGATAGATAGATAATGAACAGACTGAGATAGATAGATAGATAGATAGATAGATAGATAGATAGATAGATAGATATACATACATGTGCAAAATTTAGCGGTCCTCACTGCACACGTAAAATTATAACTTTCAGATGAACATAGCAATTTTATCTTTGAAAATAATGAACACTACGTTTTTGTCTTAAAAACACACACTGATGATGACATTGTGTTAATGTCGAAAGTACTCGGAATAAAACAATATGTGTCAACACAGTAATTTTTTCTCTTCTTTTAATGTCGTTTTCTTCAGCTGTAACTATCTGCATGGGTGTTTATCCATAAAAGACATCTAGGACACAAAGACAATCGCCACTTCGTTCGGTAGCTGTTTAAATGACTGACTGATTCGTTTTGTACGGCTTGTCAGTCCTTTTCAGGTTATTTAAAGCCAGAAAATATTTTTACATTGTAAGAATTTTTTTTAGATAATAAGGATTTAGTAATACAAGTTTTACTAATTAACATATAGATGGGGGAGAAGTGGTGGCTTCATACCTTTCCCAAGGGTATTTGCACGTAAGTGGATATAACGATCCCAACTAGAATTGAAATACGACTCACCTATTAACAATTCCGACTCATTATCCATTACACCACCCGCACATCCAAGCTTACAGCGTTTGTTATTCCCAAGAAGGATTTAATTTAAGTACTGATCAGGCTCGATGTTGCTTAACTATGTAACATCGGTGATCATACAGGAACCGGTGTTTCAATACTATATGGCCGTAAGCCTTTGTTTTCTTGTATTAAGATATTAGAATCAATTCCGAGCTTAATCCTTCGTATTACAAAGTTAATGGGGTCTTAGATGTCTTTAGAAAAGTGAAACTTTGTCTTCTTTCTCATTGCATGAAGTATTGCTGCCATATATTGTCTGGAGACCCTTCTAATTGTCTTTGATAAAATCCAGCCGCTATCTCACAGACATGCCGTTGCCTCCCTCTGTCTTTTTTACAAATACTTTCATGGTAACTGCTCCGATGAGCTGCTTTCGCTGGTTCCCAGACTTCATGAATTTAAGCGTCCAACGAGGCTGGCATCCCGCTCTCACCCTTTCACTGTTGAAACTGTTAAATGTAGACGTCTCTTCTACTCCAATAGCTTCATGTCTCGCACTTCTCCCTGTGGAACTCCCTCCCAATTTCTTGTTTTCCTGATAGCTATAATCTCCAACTATTCAAATGTAACGTCAATCGACGTCTCCAGATGCCCTGATCTATCACCTATCCTTCTCTTCATCCTCTATCACTCCTATTTGCTCTCGCTCCAACTCTCTGTAACCCCTTGTGTGCTAGTGGCTTCCCGCCGTGCTTGGGGTTGAATACTTAAAAAAAATGAAAAAATATCACTTCTTTTTTTAAGCATTGGGTTATATAAATTGTATATACTGGATTCTCTCATTGTTTTTGACGTATGAGGGTCAAGCAACTGAGTTCTTAGAACCAAAAGCCAGGATATTGGTATGCAAATATATAATTAACACGACTAGAATTCAAACTTAGTTCTACCATTCCTCAATCCGAGCTGCTATCCATTATAACTTCATGCCTCCATAATATATATATATATATATATATATATATATATATATATATATATATATATATATATATATATATATATATATATATTAAACACATTTATGATATGTTTAACGTTCTTTTTATAGATACAAGTATTTAAGCAAATGCTCTGTTTTATAATAAACAGTATTAAATAACATTTACCGGCCTTGTATCTATAAAAAGAACGTTAAACATATCATAAATGTCTTTAAAATAAATTGTCAGACATTGCCCAATTCAAATAAATATATATATATATATATATATATATATATATATATATATATATATATAGTTAAATTCCCAGATCAATTCTGTGGACAAGACAAATTGGTATAAAATGACAATTGAAAAAAAAAATCTTAGATTTTGCCGACGCGTTTCTTCTTCCGACTTTTTCAAGACAAAAATGAAATCGAAATGTCTTTGTTGTTATAGTTACATTAAAAAATCCAAAATTAAAACGATAGACGCTTCTGTCTAAGCCTTTTTCTGGTTAATGTAAATTTGTTTTATACTAAGAGATTTTTTTCCATGTCGACAATACAATTAAATTCCAAGATCAATTCTGTGGACAAATTGGTATAAAATGACAATTGGAAAAAAAACTTAGATTTTAGTTACATTAAAAAATACAAATTTCAAAAAGAAATAATTTAACTATATTGTCGGAATGGAAAAAAAAAGTATAAAGTAAATTTACATTAACCAGAAAAAGGCTTAGACAGAAGCGTCTATCTTTTTAAATTTGGATTTTTTTAATGTAACTATAACAACAAAGACATTTCGATTTCATTTTTGGCTTGAAAAAAGTTAGAAGACGAAACATGTATGTTGGCCTAGGAAACAAGTAATTCTTTCAGTAACGAAGATATTTGAAAAATTCAGGGTGCAGATTTATATTTTGATAAGATTCGATAACAGCACTTTCACTTTCCCCTCCTCCTTCTTCTTCTCCAAGACCCCATCATCCATCATTTCCCCTTTTCTTCTTCTTCTTCTTCTTCTTCTTCTTCTTCTTCTTCTTCTTCTTCTTCTTCTTCTTCTTCACACTTCCCCTCTTCCTTCTTCTTCATTTTCTACTCACCCCTTCTCATCCACCTCCTCCTCCTCCTCCTCCTCCTTCTTCTTCTTTTTCTTCTTCACACTTCCCCTCTTCCTTCTTCTTCTTTCTCTCTTCACCCCTTCTCCTCATCATTCTTCTTCTTCTTCACCCTTCCCCTCTTCTTTCTTCTTCATTTTCTACTCACCCCTTCTCATCCACCTCCTCCTCCTCCTCCTCCTTCTTCTTCTTTTTCTTCTTCTTCACCCTTCCCCTCTTCCTTCTTCTTCATTTTCTACTCACCCCTTCTCATCCACCTCCTCCTCCTCCTCCTCCTTCTTCTTCTTTTTCTTCTTCTTCACCCTTCCCCTCTTCCTTCTTCTTCTTTTTCTCCTCACCCCTTCTCATCCACCTCCTCCTCATTCTTCTTCTTCTTCTTCTTCTTCTTCTTCTTCACACTTCCCCTCTTCCTTCTTCTTCATTTTCTACTCACCCCTTCTCATCCACCTTCTCCTCCTCCTCCTTCTTCTTCTTCTTCTTTTTCTTCTTCACACTTCCCCCTCTTCGTTCTTCTTTCTCTCTTCACCCCTTCTCCTCATCATTCTTCTTCTTCTTCTTCTTCTTCTTCTTCTTCTTCTTCTTCTCTGAGCCACTATTTTTAAACTCTTTCCACCTCTTTTTCATGCTCTCCTTTTCGTCTCCTTCTTTCTTCACCTCCCCCTCTTTTCTGTTTCCCCTCCTCATCCTATTACGCCATTTCTCTCTGTCTTTCCTCCTCTCTCCTCTTCCTTTCTGTCCAGCCTACTATTGTTATCAACACCCACTTCCCGATCGCTAAATTTAGAGCGGTCGCTTCAATTGACAGACATTCGATCAAAGGTCTCTTCTTTTGTTAACCTTTCTTTTAGAAACCACTCCTTTCTTGTCACCATTTAAGAGCCATTATTTTGTGGATTCTACACACTGGATGTTCTCTCAGACAAATCAAAAACATAGGAAAAGCCACGAGAAACGGTCATCTTCCTTAACGTGTCGAGGTTTGTCAACCAGACACCTGCCCTGCACAACGGTCAATCTCGGATATAAAATAAAGGACTTTTTCCAGGCTAATTAAATAGGTTTTCTTTATTCAAGATCTCACTTGGTTAAAAAAAAAAGAAGAAAATGAATAGAAATTATTCCAATTCCTTTCCTCGAAAACCACAGAAACCCAGATTTTAATGTTAAAAGAATTTAAAAGATGCTTTAATAGATTATGCGTTTTTCTACAGACAAACACGCACAGATAGATAGATAGATAGATAGATAGATAGATAGATAGATAGATAGATAGATAGATATGAAAAAGACTGAGATAGATATGAAAAGGACTCAGATAGATAGATAGATAGATAGATAGATAGATAGATAGATAGATAGATAGATAGATAGATATGAACAGAATGAAATTAGATAGATAGAAATAGACAAGCAGGTAGATAAGTAGATAAATAGATAGACTGAGATATAATTGGTGGTGTTCCCAAATCCACACTGACCCGGAGTGGTAGCACCTGTTGGGGTCCCAGCTATGGGAAAATAGTGAACTTCGAGGTCTTTTCCAGCACATTGAAACAATGATGTTGCCAACTATATGTTTTTGAAAGTGATGTTTCCAGCTATACGGTTTTGATATATTTAGTAAATACTGGATCTGGCATGAAATAACCCATAGTGGTTGATATACCATAAAACCCCAACCAACCAACCTATACTACTGAAATAGATATGAAAAGGACTCAGATAGATAGATAGATAGATAGATAGATAGATAGATAGATAGATAGATAGATAGATAGATATGAACTGACAGTGATAGATAGATAGATAGATATAAACTGACAGTGATAGATAGATAGATAAATAGATAGATATGAACAGACTGAGATAGATATATAGATAGATAGATAGATATAAACAGACTGAGATAGATAGATAGATAGATAGATAGATAGATAGATATGAACAGAGTGAGATAGATAGATAGATAGATAGATAGATAGATATGAACAGTGTGAGAGAGAGAGAGAGAAAGAACAGCATAAGATATAGTTAAAGATAGGTAGATAGATCGTGAAAAGAATGATATAGATAGATGAAATAATACGATATATAGTGATTTTCCAAGCGTAGCTTAGATGTGGCACAAGGTCGAAATAAGGGGCACCCAGTGAGGATCAAACTCACTTCTCAGTCGTAACTGTTTAAGCGAGACAAGCTTGCTAACCATTACACCACGTCGAGGTGCCCACATAATACGGTATATATATATATATATATATATATATATATATATATATATATATATATATATATATATATATATATATAGAGAGAGAGAGAGAGAGAGAGAGAGAGATAGATAGATATTTATATACATATACATACATACAGATAGATAGATAGATATGAAAGGAGATAGATAGATAGATAGATAGATAGATAGATAGATATGAACATAGATAGTCAAACATTTGAACAGAATAAGATAGATAGATAGATAGATATGAACATAGATAGATAGTCAAACATATGAACAGAATAAGATAGATAGATAGATAGATTGATAGATAGATTGACTGATTTTATTTATCAGATCATTTATAAGCTCTTAATTGACAGCAAAGCATCGATCATTTAAATGAATCTATCAAATACCGCGTGCCTCTGACCATTTCGACATTTTGAAGCTTCAATTTCGCCCCCGGCAAATTGTATTCAATTTCAGCGTCTCTTATGCCTTCCTTCATTAAAATCTTTTTTTAATCTTACTTAGAAAAATAATCATCGAACCTTAAAAGAAATGCAAACCAGAGGAAAATGTTTAAAACATACTTGCTTGCTTACATGGTTTGGCATACGGCCTAATGGAAGATTTAAATATCGCTCGAAGAAGCTGAGATATGTGAAGAATTACTGTCAACAAGAAATATGTAGTATATATATATATATATATATATATATATATATATATATATATATATATATATATATATATATACTTAAGTGGCCAGTCGAACTTTACCAAAGTGGGTGGTTGATAAATTTAATATATTAAACAATAAAACAATATTACTGTTAAAACTCTTGAAAAGTAAAATTTGTTAATCATTACGGCACATCATTCTACGATTGTTACTCGTACCTTGTACAGTACTACTTGTCGCATGGTGAGTGAACCGGTTCCACAAACAGGCTTTTCTGGGGAGGAAACTTGATAAGTGAGCATGCAAGTGTTAAAAATAAAACGTTTCAAATGGCAAATTAAACTTCTTGTAGGGTCAACGACCTTCAAGCACAATGGCGTACAACAGGGCTCCATAGCTATAGATGGAGCCTGGATTCATGGTGATTATAATTTATTTCCTTAGATTCAAAATTCAATTCTAATTCCTCAGATCAACATATTTCATACAAATAAATGAGTCACAAATATTCCAGGTATAAGAAGAATTCAGTATTATTATTTTTAAATTATACACACATGTCTTTGAGGAGGCAGGTTTAAATTGGTGGCAGGTTGTCGAAGATATATATATATATATATATATATATATATATATATATATATATATATATATATATATATCGAAAGTGAAAAGGTGATTGAAGGAGTGAAAGATAAAAGACAAGCAAACAAAATTAGGAAAAGAAAAAAGAGATAAAGAATGTCTTCTAGACAGTCCATTTTGATATGTAATGATTCCCTTGGGTTAAGAAGAATAATGAAAATTTCGACGTTCCCATGGGACCGTATGACTCTGCACAAATAGCCGATTTAGTGTGTTTATATATATTAGATACACTAATTAGATTCATTGACACTAAAAATGTAGCCCTGTACAGGAATAATGGACTCATTGTTATGCCTAATAGCAATGGTCCTCTGACCTCCAAATTATTTTAAAAGATCATTAAAGCTTTACAATTTAAAATTGATATATCATCTAACCTGAAAATTGTCAATTTCCTGGATGTTGCATTCAATCTCTCTAATAATACATTCAAATGCTTCTAAAGAGAAAAACAAACCCCCATCTACATCAATGTCTACTCAAAACACCCCAAATCAGTCATAAGCCAAATTGGCAACATCGTCAACACCAGGATAAACAAATTGTCTTCTTGCTCCAAAATATTTAATGAGAATAAATAAGCCCTCATGAAAAGTATGCTTCAACAAATTTTAACTGATGAATAAAAATTGAATGACAATACATCCTATAAATCCCAAAATAGGAAAACTAATTTTATATGGTTCAACCCAAACTCTTGCAAATTATCCAATATTAATATTGGTTACATTTTCTTTTAAATTTAATAGACAAGCACTTTAGTAATAACAAGGAACTGAAAAAAAAATTTAACAGAAAATCTTTGAAAATTAGTTATTCATGTGTGAAAAATGAGGAAAAAATATAAATTCAAACAGTGATAACCTTTTTAGAAAATTTCTTAATCAATTACAAAGAAATGATTCTATATGTAATTGCAGGGTAAGAACTCAATATCCAGTCAGTGGAATTTGTATAACCCAATATGTAGTGTATGAAGCCACGATCTTCCCCAAGGATAATATAAACCTGAAAAAAGTTTGATATTGGAACATCTGCTGGAAACTGGAAAGAGTGTTTATACAAACATCGCTATTCCTTCAACAACGAAACACTTAAACATCAAACGGCGCAGTCTAAATATTATTGGGATCTTTTGGAAAACGATTCCACCCAGCAATTGCAATGGAGATCTTATCCAGGGCTCGGACTCCTAGAAACTTCAGAGATAGATGCGATCTCTGGATTAAAGAGAAAATCTTCATAATTAAATATAATATACCTGAGGAATTGCTAAACAATCGCAATGAGATTGACTTCAAATGAAGACAAAAACATCGACTCAAAGTCACAAACTACACCAGTTTTTCAAGAGACTCATCCTTAGGAAATAAATTATGAATGCACATAACATGGAACAATACATGCAGGTTTAATCGAGTAACTTTGTGTATGTATGTGGATGTATAGATATAAATATGTATATGTACTTGTTTGTATATGTGTATATTTTTGGTTATATAGAGATGTGTATATGTATGCACTTCTGTGGGTTGTTTTTATGGATATACGTATGTATATATGCATATGTATGCGAGATATATGTATTTACCGGTAGAATATATATTGTGTATTGATGTGAGATATATACATGCTTCTGTTATTGGAATAATGTTCACTCTCTATATAATAACCAATAGAAAATACATAAATTTTACAAATATAGTACCCCAGGTTTTTATAATTTCTTTATTTTCATATATATATATATATATATATATATATATATATATATATATATATATATATATATCCCTAGTCGATTTAATTCTTTGCTTTAAATTTATGTAATATTGTATTCTTTCTATCTTAGATCAATATTGTTTTATATATATATATATATATATATATATATATATATGTAAGCAAATGTGTGGATGTAGATTCGACGGTATGATGAAAATGTGGAAAAGACAAAGCAAAATACGAATGTGTAAGTTTGGTGGGGTTTTTTTTTAAGTTTGTTTTTGTTTTTGTTATTCTGTCGACGTCAGACGTTTCGGTCAAATAGACCTTCTTCAGGACATGGTTAATGGAGACATATTTATATTAGATTTAAGTTAGTTTTTCTGTTTCTGACTAGTCCTGTATATATCATCTCTTCATCTAACTTAAATCTACTATAAATATGTCTCCATTAACCATGTCCTGAAGAAGGTCTATTTGACCGAAACGTCTGACGTCGACAGAATAACAAAAACAAAATAAATAAAAAAAAAACAGTAAACTTACATATTCGGATTTTGCTTTGTCTTTTCCACATTTTCATCATATATATATATATATATATATATATATATATATATATATATATATATATATATATATATATATATATATATATATATAAGTGGAATAGGTTATAGTAACTCCAACGAGAGAAAAGTATGAATATTAAAAAGAAGAGAGGTACCGCAAACGCTTTTGGTTGTAATGTTGATTTTTTTTTAAAAATATTATGCTTTATTTTCCATGATTTTGCTACACCAGTTTCTGGTCTCTCGAACGTCATCAGGCAATAGGTGGAGATTTCCACATATTATTAAAAATAATTTTTTTTTTCTTTTATGTTTTTCGATGTTAAATATTCTCGATATGAAACATTCCCTTTTTCTGTGTTAGTGACCCAAATGTCTGGCAGTAAAAAGTTCTACGTGGAGGGTTATAAAACAATTAAGATTGGTTCGAGAAATGATGGAGTAGTTATCGGCCTGCTTATCTTTTAATGACCCCTGTGTGTTCTTCGATCTATTTCCATTTTCGTGTGCTTTTGTCAGCATGCGTGTATATATGTGTATATCCCCTCTCCATACATACACACGGTCTCACTACGAGGAATCAGTGAACTCACCTGTGCACACACACACACACACATACACACACACAAATACCGTCCCATTACAAGGAATCAGTACATATACACACACACATACAGTTGTGTGGGGTTTGTGAGCGTGCCTGTGAGTAGTTCTCCTGATATATATATATATATATATATATATATATATATATAGAGAGAGAGAGAGAGAGAGAGAGAGAGAGAGAAGGTGGACAAAATAATTGGAACAGGTGCAAATTCCACTCGTATATTTCAAAGATCTATTATATTAAAATCTTTAACTAAAACTTCATAATTGCAGGTTATATCTATTGTAAATATGTTTATTTATCTAATTTATTGTCTTTGGCTTATTTATTTTTTAGAATTTAGTAAAATTTAAGCTAAATGCGTGACCTCTCCGAGTTCGAAAAAGAGCAAATTGTTGGAACTCGCATGGCAGGAGCCTCGATCACTAAGGTTGCTGAACTGTTTGGTTTTTCAAGAGCTACCATATCAAGAACTATGACGCAATTCGAGAAACAGGGCAAAACCTCTAGCAACCGTGGCAATTCGGGTCGAACTGTAAACTTACTGACAGGGACCGACGTGCATTGAAACGCAATGTGGCAAAAAATCATCGGACTATTGCGGCCAAAGTGACTGCAGAGTTGAATAATCATCTGAATAGTCCAGTTTCTACTAAAACTGTTCATCATGAGCTCCATAAGGCTGGATATCATGGAAGAGCCGCCGTAAGGAAACCTCTCCAATTGCAACATTCGGAAGTGGTTGAAGTGGTGCAGAGATCACAATGCCTGGTCTGCAGAGCAATGGAAGCAAGTCATATTCTCAGACGAGTCCAGTTTTTCTCTTTTCCCAACTTCAGGGCGAGTTTATGCGTGGAGGCAGCCCAAAGAAGCTTACAACCCTGACTGCCTTCTTCCAACAGTGAAGCATGGAGGTGGATCAGTGATAGTTTGGGCCGCCATATCATGGAAATGTCTCGGTCCAATAGTTGCACTGCATGGTAGAATCAACAGCAAAGATTACCCAAACATTTTGGGAAATCATATTCATCCAATGGCCCAGACTTTATTCCCTGATGGTGACTGCATCTTCCAAGGCGATAATGCTCCAATACATACCGCTTGAGTGGTTAAGAATTGGCATGAAGAGCATGAAAGTGAGCTAGAACACATGGAGTGGCCTCCCCAATCTCCAGATATCAATATTATTAAATATTTGTGGTGCATTTTGGAGCAACAAGTTTGGAGCCGCTATCCTCCACCGTCGTGTCTTAAACAGCTAGAGCAGGTGTTAATGGAAGAATGGCTGAGAAGTCAGGAAGCTGTATGATTCCATTCCTAGACGTATTGAAAAAGCCTAATGACAGCTTCTTTCTCTTTGATTCCCCCTTCTTTCTTTCTTTCTTTCTTTCTTTTTATTGTTTTCTCTCTTCTCCCCCTTCCCTATCAATATATCACTTCCGTTAAGTTAACCGATTAAATAGGTCAATGTCTGGTCCCTCCTCCCCTAATACTAAGTATGATAGATAGAAATATTAAAATAAACCCTCTCTAAACTCGATCATGTCTCTCACAACACTCCTCACTGCCCTCTCTGTTAAATTAGATAAACTTAATACTACCCGTCAAAAATGTAAATGTTCATTTCATTTTTCGTTTCACCTTTTGGAAGTGAAGTCTGATGATCCAACGTCCTTTAAAAGGGCTATGGTGAAATAAATTATTACATGGAGCCTTATAGTGGTCTGTTTTTCTTTAAATTATTAGCTCTGAATTTACATTGAGCTCTCAGGATTTCATCCTCTTTGGGACTACCTATACGGATTACCAAATTTTTCGTAACTTAAATATATATATATATATATATATATATATATATATATATATATATATATATTACCATTATTTGTTTCTAACTTATCACTTTATTTTATTATTTGTATCATTATTTTATTATCATTATAATTCGTGTTATTATCATTTGTTTTTGCATTATTATTATTATTATTATTATTACTATTATTATTATTATTATTAATATTATTACTTTTATTATTATTATCATTATTACTATTAGATAACACGCTCTTTCCCAGACATTGTAACTAAGGTCTGTTCAGCATAGTTGCAGTATAAACTACAGGTAGGCTCTGTGGGTGTTGAGCAAACACAAACGCGCCTGAGCGAGCGTCTGCAATAGGGATTGGCTCGCCACCCTAGTAAATGGGTATCCTCGAATAAGAGTGGCCAGCTATTATTATATGTATATATAAATATATGCGTATATATGAATATATAAATATATGTGTGTGTATGCGTATATATATATATATGAGTGTGCGTGCGTGTGTGTGTGTGCGCGCGCGTGTGTGTGTATTTATATATTATAATAAAAACATTTTTTTGTGGGGGGGAATTCCTTAAATCTTTTTATTAGGACTTTGTTACTGTTTTTTTAATTTAACTTTAAGTTACTATTTTTTGTTAACCCTTTCACCCCAAGCAAGGCGGGAATGCTACTAGCACGCAAGGGGTTACAGAGAGTTGGAGTGAGAGCAAATAGGAGTGATAGAGGAAAGGATGAAGAGAAGGACGGAGAATTGATCAAGGCATCTGGAGATGTCGATTGACATTGCATTTGAATAGTTGGAGATTATAGCTATCATGGAAACAGGAAAAGGGGAAGGAGTTCCACAGGAGAGAAGTGCGAGATATGAAGCCATTGGAGTAGAAGAGACGGCTACATTTATCAGTTTCGACAGTGAAAGGGTGTGAGCGAGATGCCATCCGAGTAGCACGTTTAAATTCATGCAGTCTGGGAACTAGCAAAAATAGCTCGTCGGAGCACTTACCGTGCAAGTATTTGTAGAAAAGACAGAGGGAGGCGACGGCACGTCTGTGAGAGAGCGACTGTAGACGGGATGCCAGATCAGGGTCAATCACATTTCATATCCGTCTGTGGATTTTGTCGAGGACATTAAGGCGAACAGAGGGGGGGGGGCACCAGACCATATATGGCAGCAGTATTCCATGCAAGGGATTTTTTTTAAAAATATTAATGTTAAATTGTCATAATCCGATCGTAAAATCTTTTATCTGTGTCCCAGCGTGTATTCTTACATTTTACACTTTTTCTTTTATCTTTTTCCCTGACTAGTCTCTCTCGCTCGCGCTCTCTCTGGCTCGCTCTCGCTCTCTCTCTCTCTCTCTTTCTCTCGCTCTCCCTTTAAACATATATATATATATATATATATATATATATATATATATATATATTGTAGTCCCTGACGATCCGCTTAGGTGAAACCGAGGTAGGTTTGTCTGGCTCTTTAGGTTTAATTTAGGCTGGCTCTGCCTATTGCATTGAGCACTTTATTTAGTTTTCTTGCGTACTCGTATCGGTTTGTTTTTCTTTGGGCCTTGGACTTGCATCCTAGACGATTATTTTCGGCTAACGTACATGTTCTTTGTTCTTTCTTTTTTTATACCTTTTTTCCCTTTGGTATTGGTTTGATTATTTGCAAATCAAGACACCGAAGGTTTTCCGAACGAGTATAATTTCTTACAACTAGTAAGCTTTTAATATCTATGATAACCTTGCTTCGTTGTCAAATCCTTTGAGTTACCATATACTTGTATTTTGATTTTGATTGGTCATTCTAGCTTATGTAACAGCGTTTACCCCTAGCGAAGGATCGTTAATTAATTTGAAATTTTTAAAACCATTTATTCTACATTCAACATCATCACTTGATAAGACACCAGAAGTGTTGAAACAAAACCGCTACTTTTGTAGTGATTTTATAACATATTTATGTTATAATATTTAAATAAATAATTATATATATATATATATATATATATATATATATATATATATATATATTATGTCATTTGCAGACAGTACAGTTTCACTGTATAACAGCTCATCAGTGCGACTAGATATTCGAATGGGTCAAGCCAGGGTTGAAACCCAACTGATTTGGTGTCAGTCAGAGCTTCTACCACTGAGCTATCATCATTCGGCAGAGTGAAACAGCTAAATCTAGCGTATTGTTTTTTTACGAATGTAAACAAATGCCAATCAACCGGAGTGCTCTATGCATTTTACTGAAGAGCTTTGCATTAACGCAGGTGGCTGTTGTTTATAGAATTAGCTTATCACTCAGCAGTGCTCAATTGAAATATATTTTCACGAGATAAATTGTCATTCGCAGACAGTACTGTTTCGCTGTATCACAGCTCCCCAGTGCGACTAGACAACCGAATGCATCAAAGTTTTCCTTTCTGTCTCTTTTTATCTTAACTCTTATTTCTACGTTTCCCTTCCACTTTTCTTTGGATAAACTTGATAATGATGTCAGCATGTGTAACAAATCCCTCACCTCCCCTTCATTGTTATATTAAAATGGATATAAGTACATATATCTCTTCTATTCTTTATCTCTTTTTTCTTTTCCTAAATTTGTTTGCATATCTTTTATCTCCCACTCCTTCAATCAACTTTTCACTTTCGATATATATATATATATATATATATATATATATATATATATATATATATATATATATATCCTTCGACCCTACCTGCCACCAATTAAAACCTGCCTCCACAAACACATGTGTGCATAGATTAAAAATAATAATGCTGAGGTCTTCTTATACCTGGAATATTTGTCACTCATTTATTTGTACGAAAATGCTGATCTAAGGAATTAGAATCGAAATTTGATTCTAGGGAAATAAATTATAATCACCATGAACCATAAAATTTGTCTGTTTCTTAATATATATATATATATATATATATATATATATATATATATATTATTGTCATCCACAGACAGACTGTTTCGCTGTATCAAAGCTCTTCAGTGTGGCAAGACGTTCGGTTGCCTTTAGCTAGGATCGAAACCCGACTGAATTTTCAGACGGAAATTCTACCACTAAGCTGTCGGCGCACGGCAGGGATGAAGGTGAATTTTAGCGTATTTATTTTTTAGATAAACACACAGTGACCGACAGGACTCAATTCGCTTTTGCCGAAGAGTCACGCTATATTAGCCTTAATAGTCACTGTTTAAAAACCCACACTTCTTTCCCCAGAGAGCTCAAGCGAAATGAACTTTTCAGGAACCTATATTATTGTATATATATATATATATGATATGTCCAGGAAAGAGAGACATTCGATCGAAGTCGCTAAATCGTTTTGGCTTCTGTAACCAAGTAGTACACTGTAGCAGTAATCGACTGGTACTCGTCGTAGTCGCAGGTAATATTCTTAGGCAATAGGGGTAGACCAGTAGGATAGCCAATGGCGTAGTCCAATGGGCGTCATCAATCCTCGCCTCCCTTGGTCTCTCCGTCAGTCTGTATTTATGACTGACATCAGCCAATGATATTCCAGTGAGGGGGGACACAGATGTATGCATATTCCATTATACCAGTATAAACGTAATGAGTCAGAACCGACCTAACAAGGTTTCATCTAACGGATCTATATATATATATATATATATATATATATATATATATATATATATATATATATATATATATATATATTAAATGAAGAGGTTATAATGGTTCCAACGAGAGAAAGGTGTGTATATTAAAAGAAGAGAGATAGTGCAAAGTTTTAAAAAAATATTATCCTTTATTTTTCATAATTTTACAACACGTGTTTCTGGTCTCGCGACCGTCTTCAGGTAAAGGGTGGAGATTTACACATATTATTAAAAATAATTTTTTTTTTCTTTATGTTTTTCAATGTTAAATATTCTCGATATCAGACATTCTCTTTTTTTGTGTTAGTAATTCGAATGTCTTTCTTGTTAACATTAATGAAGAAGGTATCCCCAATGGGACGCAGGTGCAAATCCTTCTGGAGGGCGTCTATTTTTCTAAGAAAATTTCTCAAATATTCAAGCCGGTAAAAATAGATAAATAAATAAAAACAGAGTTCTACATATGTGTGATAATATATATATATATATATATATAAATATATATATGTAAAAAAGTGATATGTTAAATGACCATTATGGTTTTTATATGTAATCATTAGAGGGAATGAAATGTTCGACGTATTTGTTTAATAAATCCTACTCGTTATATATGTAATCATTAGAGGGAATGAAAGGTTTGACGTATTTGTTTCATAAATCCTACTCGTTATATATGTAATCATTAGAGGGAATGAAAGGTTTGACGTATTTGTTTAATAAATCCTACTCGTTATATATGTAATCATTAGAGCAAATGAAAGGTTTGACGTATTTGTTTAATAAATCCTACTCGTTATATATGTAATCATTAGAGGGAATGAAATGTTTGACGTATTTGTTTAATAAATCCTACTCGTTATATATGTAATCATTAGAGGTAATGAAAGGTTTGACGTATTTTTTTAATAATTCCTACTCGTTATATATGTAATCATTAGAGGGAATGAAAACTTTGACGTAATTTTTAATAAATCCTGCTCGTTATATATGTAATCATTAGAGGGAATTAAAGGTTTGAAGTATTTTTTTAATAAATCCTACTCGTTATATATTTAATCATAAGAGTGAATGAAAGGTTTGACGTATTTGTTTAATAAATCCTACTCGTTATATATGTAATCATTAGAGGGAATGAAATGTTTGACGTATTTGTTTAATAAATCCTACTCGTTATATATGTAATCATTAGAGGTAATGAAAGGTTTGACGTATTTTTTTAATAATTCCTACTCGTTATATATGTAATCATTAGAGGTAATGAAAGTTTTGACGTATTTGTTTAATAAATCCTTCACGTTATATATGTAATCATTAGAGGGAATGAAAGGTTTGACGTATTTGTTTAATAAATCCTGCTCGTTATATATGTAATCATGTGAGGGAATGAAAGGTTTGGCGTATTTTTTTAATATTTCCAATCCGTTATATATGTAATCTTTAGAGTGAATTAAAGGCTGCACGTATTTTTTTCATAAATCCTACTCGTTATATATATAATCATTAGAGGGAATGAAAGCTTTGACGTATTTGTTTAATAAATCCTACTCGTGATATATGTAATCATTAGAAGGAATGAAAGATTTGAAGTATTTGTTTAATAAATCCTACTCGTTATATATGTAATCATTAGAGGGAATGAAAGGTTTGACGTATTTGTTTCATAAATCCTACTCGTTATATATGTAATCATTAGAGGGAAGGAAAGGTTTGACGTATTTTTTAAATAAATCCTATTCGTTATATATGTAATCATTAGAGGGAATGAAAGCTTTGAAGTATTTTTTAATAAATCCTACTCGTTATATATGTAATCATTAGAGGGAATGAAAGGTTTGACGTATTTGTTTAATAAATCCTACTCGTTATATATGTAATCATTAGAGGGAATAAAAGGTTTGACGTATTTTATTCATAAATCCTACTCGTTATATATGTAATCATTAGAGGGAATAAATGGTTTGACGTATTTTTTTAATAAATCCTACTCGTTATATATGTAATCATTAGAGGGAATGAAATATTTGACGTATTTGTTCAATAAATCCTATTCGTTATATATGTAATCATTAGAGGGAATGAAAGGTTTGACGTATTTGTTTAATAAATCCTTCACGTTATATATGGAATCATTAGAGGGAATGAAAGTTTTGACGTATTTGATTAATAAATCCTTCACGTTATATATGTAATCATTAGAGGGAATGAAAGGTTTGACGTATTTGTTTAATATTTCCTATCCGTTATATATGCCATCTTTAGAGTGAATTAAAGGCTGCACGTATTTTTTTCATAAATCCTACTCGTTATATATATAATCATTAGAGGGAATGAAAGCTTTGACGTATTTGTTTAATAAATCCTACTCATTATATATGTAATCATTACAGGGAATGAAAGGTTTGACGTATTTGTTTAATAAATCCTACTCGTTATATATGTAATCATTAGAGGGAATCAACGATTTGACGTATTTGTTTAATAAATCCAACTCGTTATATATGTAATCATTAGAGCGAATGAAAGGTTTGACGTATTTGTTTAATAAATCCTACTCGTTGTATATGTAATCATTAGAGGGAATGAAAGCTTTGAAGTATTTTTTAATAAATCCTACTCATTATATATGTAATCATTAGAGGGAATGAAAGCTTTGAAGTATTTTTTAATAAATCCTACTCATTATATATGTAATCATTAGAGGGAATGAAAGGTTTGACGTATTTGTTCAATAAATCCTACTCGTTATATATGTAATCATTAGAGGGAATGAAAGGTTTGACGTATTTGTTTCATAAATCCGACTCGTTATATATGTAATCATTAGAGGGAATGAAAGGTTTGACGTATTTGTTTAATAAATCCTACTCGTTATATATGTAATCATTAGAGGGAATGAAAGGTTTGACGTATTTGTTTAATAAATCCTACTCGTTATATATGTAATCATTAGAGGGAATGAAAGGTTTGACGTATTTGTTTAATAAATCCTACTCGTTATATATGTAATCATTAGAGGGAATGAAAGGTTTGACGTATTTGTTTAATAAATCCTACTCGTTATATATGTAATCATTAGAGGGAATGAAAGGTTTGACGTATTTGTTTAATAAATCCTACTCGTTATATAAGTAATCATTAGAGGGAATGAAAGGTTTGACGTATTTGTTCAATCAATCCTACTCATTATATATGTAATCATTAGAGGGAATGAAAGGTTGACGTATTTGTTTAATAAATCCTGCTCGTTATATATGTAATCATTAGAGGGAATGAAATGTTTGACGTATTTGTTCAATAAATCCTACTCGTTATATGTGTAATCATTAGAGGGAATGAAAGGTTTGACGTATTTGTTCAATAAATCCGACTCGTTATATATGTAATCATTAGAGGGAATGAAAGTTTGACGTATTTGTTTAATAAATCCTACTCGTTATATATGTAATCATTAGAGGGAATGAAAGGTTTGACGTATTTGTTTCATAAATCCGACTCGTTATATATGTAATCATTAGAGGGAATGAAAGGTTTGACGTATTTGTTTAATAAATCCGACTCGTTATATATGTAATCATTAGAGGGAATGAAAGGTTTGACGTATTTGTTTCATAAATCCGACTCGTTATATATGTAATCATTAGAGGGAATGAAAGGTTTGACGTATTTGTTTCATAAATCCGACTCGTTATATATGTAATCATTAGAGGGAATGAAAGGTTTGACGTATTTGTTTAATAAATCCTACTCGTTATATATGTAATCATTAGAGGGAATGAAAGGTTTGACGTATTTGTTTCATAAATCCGACTCGTTATATATGTAATCATTAGAGGGAATGAAAGGTTTGACGTATTTGTTCAATAAATCCTACCCGTTATATATGTAATCATTAGAGGGAATGAAAGGTTTGACGTATTTGTTTAATAAATCCTACACGTTATGTATGTAACCATTAGAGGGAATGAAAGGTTTGACGTATTTGTTTAATAAATCCTACTCGTTATATATGTAATCATTAGAGGGAATGAAAGGTTTGACGTATTTGTTTAATAAATCCTACTCGTTATATATGTAATCATTAGAGGGAATGAAAGGTTTGACGTATTTGTTCAATAAATCCTACTCGTTATATGTGTAATCATTAGAGGGAATGAAAGGTTTGACGTATTTGTTTCATAAATCCGACTCGTTATATATGTAATCATTAGAGGGAATGAAAGGTTTGACGTATTTGTTCAATAAATCCTACCCGTTATATATGTAATCATTAGAGGGAATGAAAGGTTTGACGTATTTGTTCAATAAATCCTACTCATTATATATGTAATCATTAGAGGGAATGAAAGTTTGACGTATTTGTTTAATAAATCCTACTCGTTATATATGTAATCATTAGAGGGAATGAAAGGTTTGACGTATTTGTTCAATAAATCCTACTCGTTATATGTGTAATCATTAGAGGGAATGAAAGGTTTGACGTATTTGTTTCATAAATCCGACTCGTTATATATGTAATCATTAGAGGGAATGAAAGGTTTGACGTATTTGTTCAATAAATCCTACCCGTTATATATGTAATCATTAGAGGGAATGAAAGGTTTGACGTATTTGTTTAATAAATCCTACACGTTATGTATGTAACCATTAGAGGGAATGAAAGGTTTGACGTATTTGTTTAATAAATCCTACTCGTTATATATGTAATCATTAGAGGGAATGAAAGGTTTGACGTATTTGTTTAATAAATCCTACTCGTTATATATGTAATCATTAGAGGGAATGAAAGGTTTGACGTATTTGTTTAATAAATCCTACTCGTTATATATGTAATCATTAGAGGGAATGAAAGGTTTGACGTATTTGTTTAATAAATCCTACTCGTTATATATGTAATCATTAGAGGGAATGAAAGGTTTGACGTATTTGTTTCATAAATCCTACTCGTTATATATGTAATCATTAGAGGGAATGAAAGGTTTGACGTATTTGTTTAATAAATCCTACTCGTTATATATGTAATCATTAGAGGGAATGAAATGTTTGACGTATTTGTTTAATAAATCCTACTCGTTATATATGTAATCATTAGAGGGAATGAAAGGTTTGACGTATTTGTTTAATAAATCCTACTCGTTATATATGTAATCATTAGAGGGAATGAAAGGTTGACGTATTTGTTTAATAAATCCTACTCGTTATAT